>CAUYQV010177180.1:0-45634 GCA_963574575.1 Galagoides demidoff | reverse complement strand
TTTGACGTGTACTCTGCTGAGTAATAACACCGCTGATGTGCACTTGCACTGCGAGAATAAAAAGTAACACAGGGGAAAGAGCAGGCAGAACAGCTCTTCCAGGCGACATCCTCGCTGCTGTCTGGAATAGCTGGCTTTTCTGTGAATAAAAGTGAAACTTTTGATCTCTCATCCACGCCTTCATTGATTGGCTTGGGTGACAAAGAGACAGAGTCTTTGGTCCAGCAACAGCGGTGGTTCCAAGAATCTATCCATGGCAGAAATTTCTGCAGAACAGTACACACACATGCGCACACACACACAGATAAGATCTGTAGTTTAATTAGCAATATTACGATGTAGATGCCCTGGCTTTGATTTTGCAAACTGTAGTTATATGGGAAGTCACCCTTGGATTCATAGGACTTTGTATACTCTATTTACCACTTCCTGTGAGCCTAGGAAAGCTTGTTGAAAGATTGTTTCAAAATAAAGAGGAAAGAAAGAGACAACTGCTGTTCTCTGTGGTCCTACCAATTCCTGAGTTCTCTCACTCAGGGACTCCTGCCCCGGACCCCAAGGTGAAGCTGTGCTGTCTCAGCACAACCCCACCCCACCCCTCAGCCTTGATTTATAGGCTTAAGCAGCTCCCACGGCCCACCAAGCTGTGATTCTGAAGTTCCCTTTGATCACTCACTTTAAGTCTCTTACCACTTAGGCTGCCTGAATTTAAACTCCCTGAGTGATCTCCATCCTTTTATCCAGGTCCTTTGATGGCTTGGTTCTGGTCACTTGCTAATCCAGCCAAGGTTCTTGCTTCCTGCCAGGTTTTTCTCTGCCTTCTCATCCTTCCCTTTGTTGCTGGCCCTTTGCTTGGCTAAGAGGCCAGGATGGAAATTCCACTAGGGAGTAAGCTCACAGGAGTGCTGACCGTTGCCAGTGCATCCCTCCGTTCTAAGAAACACGAAGCTGGCCCTGGAGCAGCCGCTCAGAGATCATGCTTGCCAGACCAAGAATCAAAACCTGCGCTTTAATGGGTATTGTTTCATGTGACTTCGAAATCGGACTTCTGGAAAATCTGGCAACAGGTGGTCCCTGTGGGTATCTGTGGCCAGAGAACTCTTTCAAGAAGGAAAAGGTCTATACAGTTCAAAGAATCAGGATGTGAGGATTCAAGTACCTCATCTTTTTAACCAACAAGTCTCTTCCTCTGCTTGAGACACAAACTACTGTCCTCCTTTATCTCCCAGGCGTGCTGCGAACATCTGATTCGATGATAGCGATAATGAGACCAGCAAGTAAATTAGCAGATAAAGTATCAGTGCCCCATCTCCTCATCCTCCTCCTCCAAGAGCCCTTTCTGGGCTACTTCAGCTGCCATTCTGCTAACATAATCTGTCCTGCACCAGCCACCCTCTTCCACCTTGGGACATGGTTTTTGCCATCAATCCACTTGATTTTAGGTACACTCCAGCATGAAAATAGGAAATTGAGTAGATTCTGGCCACCAGACTGAAAACCATCAGAGGGCACCAATGAACGAGAGCCAACTGTCCAGAAGGGGCCAGGGGATTCTGGAATTTCTTGAACATCCCTTGAGCCCTGTGTAGGGTTGAATTTCCCCAGCAGCAGACTTTGAGCACAAGATTTGAGCCCAAGAAATTTATTTGGGAGGTGGTTTTGGGAAGTTCCAGGTGGGAAGCAGAGATGTGAGATGCAGGGCTCTACAGAGGGAGACAGAGGCTCAGAGGTACTGGGCACCTCGGGGGAATCATATGCGCACACCTAGGGTTGACCCACCTGAAGACAAAGGGAAATGGGGTACCTGCTAGCCCCCTGGTGGGTCAAGAGCTGCTCCCAAGGGTGCTAATTTTCTAGCACTTCCAGCCTGCCTAGATATCAGGCAGGGAACCCCCTCAGATGCTTGAGGGGGAGATGGTGAGGCCTGCTGCAAACACAACATCCCACAGCCTGACTGTCCCGTTTATCCAGCACTGCCCCACAAACCACCCCGAAACCAGATGTCTTAACACAATGACCACGTTTAGTTTGCCAACAAATCTATAAGTAGGCAGAGTTTGGCGCACAGATGGTCTCTAGCCCACCCCATGCAGCTGATGCAGCTTAGAGGACATTCTCAGATTCCACCTGCTGAGCCATGTGCCCACACCTGGAGGGGACACCTCTTGCTAATTCACACAGAGTGCCATATGAGCTAGTGTTGACCGTGTTTATATAAGCATACACACTTTAGTGAAACTTCAAGGGATCCAGCAAGGAGTCTAGAATCATCTTTTTTTTTTTTTTTTTTTGCCCCTTTTACCATGTGATGGAATCATGCTAATGCTTGCTCTCTCGCACATCAGTGGCTGCTGGCTGGGAGAACAGCTGGAACACATGCACACGGCCTCCCCATGGACTGCTTGGGCTTCCTCACAGTGTGGTGGTTCTGTTCCAAGAGGAAGTCTTGAGAAAAAGAGAGAGAAAACCAGGCAGAAGCTGTATTGCCCCTTATGAGCTAGCCTCAGAGGCCGTGCAGTGATATTTTGCACCTCATAGTAGTCAGAAGCAAATCTCTAAGGCCAGCCCATATTTAAAAGAAATTACACTCCACCTTTTCACAGGAAGAGTGTCAGAGACATGAAGACATGTTTCAAAACAACCACACTGTGTGTTTCAGTTAAATTTTACCAATATATTAACATTTCCTCTGAGCTAGGTACTTTGCTAGGTAGCAGAGAGGCAGAAATAAGCAATACATTTGGAAAGAGATTTAAAGAACAACTTTAGGGGCAAAGTGCCCTACCTTATCCTGATCATGATTGCATAATTTGCATGAACATGAACCTTTGATTAATACCTATTCTCTGAAAAGATTCAGAAATGCTTATGTTATTCATGAATGGAACTGGGCACAGGGCCACCACATATGGTTGGGCAGGTCAGGCACTGCCCAAGGGCACCTGTCCCCAGGGGCTAAGGGAGAGATGAACTCTGATGCACCTGCTCTCAGACTGTGGACTCTGCTCAAGGCTGGTTTGCAAAAGGACATTTTCCGTTTCCAACTGCTAAGCCATGTGCCCCTACCTGGAGGGGGCACCTTTTGCTAATTTACACAGGAGTGCCATATGGCCTAGCAGTTTATATAAGCAGCTACTTCAGTAAAACTTAAAGATATGTTTGAGGATGGAAGGGGAGCTCACAGCTGCTAGAAGAATAAAGGAAACTTGTCATCTAGTTACCTAACTCTGTGTGTATGTGGATTTAATAGAATAATTTAGTGGATAGAAAGACCAGAAAGAAGTACATCAAAATATAGGCTTTACCATGAGTGGTGGAATTACAGATTTTTAATCTATCTTTTGCTTAAATATATTTTCTTTTGCTTACATAAATTTTCTTCAATGAACATATCCAAAGAGTGCCAAAATATATGTGCATATTTTAAGAAATAAAAAAGTATTAAAATTATAATAGTCAAGTCACGTTTTATTTCTGTAACTATAAGGAATACAAGGTACAATGTACAAGATAACAAACTTTCCTGGTAAACACTGTGTATTACTATTATAATACAGTTTTTGTGTATACATTTTTTGGTACCTTCTGTATTATCATGAAGAAAAAATAACAATACAATTATTATATTAAAAAGTAATAATATCCTGGGTGGCCATAAAGTTTGTACCCTATTTTAAATTGCACACAAACTTTATGGCCACCTATATTGTTAAAGTTCTCTGAAGCAATCTGGTAAGCTGAATCCGTCAAGGTGTCCAGGGTATAGGGCAGAAAACTGCCCCTGAGCTGGGCTTTGGCCTAGTTCTGATATTTATGAGCTTGATCTGTGAAACTGAACATATTATTTCTTTCTCTGTGTCTCAGTTTCTTCATCTGTGAGTGGGTGACCCACATCCCTTGCCCTGGATGAAAGGCTCCAGACAGATCTCAGAACTGAACTTGATTTGGAACCCTAAAATGTTGCAGAAATAGGAAGGGGATTTTCAACCCAAACACAGCAAGAAAAGGGTAAGGATCCAGCAAAGATGAACCAGAACTAGGCTGCCGCCCACCCAGGCGCCCAATTTAAGGGAGTGTCCCAAAACTCAACCTGCAGATAAATAATATGTACTAAAATGCTTTGTTAGAAATCAAAGTAATGCCCCCCAAATCTGTGATGGGTGGAATATTAAACATTTTTAGATAAAGATGGGACCTGACTCTGCATTTCCACAACACTGACTCACCCTTCTTACCCTGAGGCCTGGGCTCAGCACAAGGGTAAATGGGTTTTCATGGTCTGAGCTCAAGGTCACTCTACGGGTTTGGAGGTCAAGCCTGGACTGGGACCCAAACTTCGGGGCCTTTAACCAGGACTTCCTTCTATCACACTGAGGGGTCACAGGCCGGGGAGAAGGTCCTCAGGGTTTTCTCGAGCATGTCTCCTAGACTCCCACTGTGAACACACACATCGCCCATCTGTACCATCAGACTGTTTTCTCCCAGGAAAATAGGGAGGCACAGGCAACCCCTCACTCTGCCCCTGTCTGCCCCCCTTTCTCCACATTTTGGGTCCTTGGTATCAGTGCCTAAGACTTGGTCCTAGGAATCCTTCCTCCAGACAATAAGGATGTGCTGGAAAGGGCTTCTATCCTTTGATTTTTCCCTTCACTGAATGCCTGAGCCCTGCCAATAGCTATGGTGATGTGGTATCAAGAAGAGACCCCACAGCTGGCTGAGAAAGGGTCTCCATCTCCCTCTCTCATTCTAGCACTTGTCACATTTGGAATTATGTGTATGACCCTGGTTTGATATCTGTGTCCCCCAGCCCAACCATGCTTTCTGGGGGGGGGGGGGTCTGCTCTACCCCCAGTGTCTGCTCATGCAGACTGCTGATGTGCTCATGCACACTGCTCATAGTGTCTGCTCATGCAGCATCTTCCACAAATACTGGCTGAATGTAAAAAGGACGGAGTTAATTAAGCACATGGAGTGAGGGCTTAATTCTGAAAGGCCTGGAAAGGAGCCCAACAACAACAATAATAATAATAATAATGGCAGCCAACACCAATCCAGCATTTACCAATGAGAAGCCCCACTGCAAGCACTTTGCACACTTTGACCCATGTCATCACCTCCACGACCCTGACAGTAGGTGCTGATGCTAGTGGATGCTTTACCAATGTGGAAGTGCTTAAGCAACCCGCCCAGGGCACCCCAGTGGGGCATGTGACTGTCCACACAGCCTGTGCCCTGAGCCCCATGCTCCACAGCACTCCTTTAAAAGTGAAAGTGAAAAAATGAGGCTCATGGACTTTTAGGGCTTACCCTGGTGCATCTGACCAAGGGTAGTTGTGCCCCCTCCAGGGACACCTGGCAATGTCCAGAGACAATTTTGGGTGTCCTGACTGGGGAAGGGGTGCAATCAGTGGGAACTCCCCTAAACATTTTACAGTGCACAAGACATCCACACACACACACAACAGAGGACAAGCCTCAACGGTCACTGGTGCCGAGGTTAACCCAACCCTCTGTGCTGAGAAGTATTTTCTTTTTTTTTTTTTTCAGAGACAGAGTCTCATTTTATTGCCCTCGGTAGAGTGCTGTGGCATCACAACTCACAGCAACCTCCAGGTCTTGGATTTAGGTGATTCTCTTGCCTCAGCCTCCCAAGTAGCTGGGACTACAGGTGCCCACCACAATGCCCAGCTATTTTCTGTCGCAATTTGGCCGGGGCCAGGTTTGAACCCACCACCTTTGGTATATGGAGCCAGTGCCCCACTCACGGAGCCACAGGTGTCGCCCCTGAGAAGTATTTTCAACCACTCCCTGGACGTGTCCACGTGGCTGTGCCCCCAGCATCTCACTCCATCCTCCAAGATGAACTCATTATTACCTGCTCCCCCAACACTGCCAGTCCGCCCGTCTGGCGGCCTTTCCCAGCTCTATAAATCACAACCACACCCATTTCATCCGGGAAGCTGGGTTTCTTATAAAGGTACCAAAAGGCATCATTGGATATTTAGGCCACCCTATCCAGTATGACTTCTCCTAATAACAGCAACCATATCTGTAAAAGCCCTTTTCCAAATAAAGTCACAGGTACCAGAGACACTGCTTCAGTTTCAGCCTATCTTTTGGGGGGACAAACTTGAACCCATGACAGTTCCTTTTCTAAGAAAGCAGCCACAGGAACCCCAAGCATGCTGCCCCTCCTACCAGAGGCTGGTGGAAGAACCGATGAGAGGATAATTCCACCCCACACTGAGACCAGCAGGTTCCACAGGTCAAGTCAGGACCAAAGTCCCAGGTGTGGAGAAAAACCAGTGGCTGCTCCAGGCACTTCAGGTGAGTCGCTGATGACCTCTCCAGCCCCCCCAGGCTACTCCTTTCAGGTGGGACCCAACGATCCAACTGGAGGGAGCAAACCCCACAAAGGAGCGAGGTGGGAGGGATGGTGGGGCAGAGTCTGTCTCCATGCGTCAATATTTTATTAGTTATCAAATGGTTGTTCCTCTTCTGGGGCTCTGAGCACTCCGTTAAATTAAGCATTTCTAATTGAGGAAATAGAAATGAATATGGAACAAATGTCATCATTTTCTTACAGAAGCCCCAGGCCGTCCTCACAAAGAGCAGGTGCTGTGCTTGGCATAGAGATACTGCTCGTGAAAGAGCCTCAAGGCATGACGCCCGGGCATCCCCGCCCTGGACCTCCCTGACCTTGTGCCTCAGTGGGAATGAGGGAGGATGCCCCCTGCTTACCGGATAGCGCAAGGGTGAGATGGGGACTCAGACTTGCCCTGGGAACTCTACAGTATTCTGCATGCTAAGGCTCGCGCATGGTGGCTCTTACTACACGGGTTCCCTGGGGGCTTCTAGAAAAGGCCAGCACAGATGACCAGGAAGGACTTGTGGCTGAGCTCAAGGGAGAGGCCTCCTAGAGATCCTGGAAGGCAGTGATGGCCACAAGCCAGGACCTCTGAATGTTGGTGAAGTAGCATCATTTAGAGGGCCCCTGTCTGTCCTCCCTGGCCATCTGTCCATCCTCCGGTACAGGTGAGAAACAGAGACAGGCTCAAGTGGGAGGGAACTGCCCCAGGTCACCCCTCAGGGAAGCAGAAGAGCCAAGTCTGTGGGGTACTCGGCTGCCCAACCCCACCCCCAGGCTCCCACCCCGCTTTGAAATGGCTCTTCTTTCTCATCCTCTCAGCCAGCACCCTCCATACGCAAGATTGCAGTGGGGGGACTCTGGCCACCCTTGGACAGCAAGACAAAGTTGTGCCACTACCCTGAGCAAGACTGTCTCATCCACATCCAGGACTCCATCCACTAACACATCCACAACCGGACCCCAGAACAGCCTGTGTCCTGCTCACTGCTGTGTTGCTGGTACCCAGCCGAGGACTGGACACATGAAAGCCTCCAGGAGACATTTGTGGAATTGAATCCAATGGGGTGGGCTTGGGGAGGTAGACGGGGCAGGGAACATGGGCCCACTTTACATCCAATGAGACTGAGGCCCAGAGGGGAGCAGGGACGTCCCCAAAGCCACACAGTTGAGCTGGAATCACAAGAACAATAAGCTCAAAGAGCCAAGCATTGTGGTGGGTGCCTGCAGTCCCTGCTACTTGGGAGGCTGAGTCAAGAGAATTGCTTAAGACCAAGAGCTGGATGTTGCTGTGAGCTGTGAAGTCAGGGCACTCTGCAGAGGGTGACATAATAAGACTCTGTCTCCAAAAAAAAAAACAAAACTCAAGCTCATCAGGCTGTCCCCTTCCTTCCTCAGACCTTCCTCCCCTGACCTTTAATGGCTCCCAAGTTTCTGCAAGGCTGAGATGCCATTTGGGGGATCCATCCTGTGTTAGAGGACGTTCTGTTATCCTCTAGGGCAAAGGTTGGTTGAACATGACTGATGAACAAATCAGGACTTCACCTTCTCTTCCCCTCCAGCTCAGACAAACACCTGCCACCAGGTGCCCAGATCCTACCCAGCTCCATCTCCTCATGAAGGAGGAAGACACAGGCCAGCCCCTGCACCAGGCCAGCCCCTGCATGACACCGCATGATGCCAGCTGCTGCTCCAGGCCAGCCTCTGCTTCAGGCCAGGCCCTGCCTACCCAGGATTCGCACCTGCCGCTGGAGACCCAGGGTCCCAGCATGCTGGGCCTGAGCACCATCTCTGACCCCAGCACCAGCAGCAAGCCCACCTGGAGGGTCTGCACAGGCCCCCTTTCTGTCCCCAGCCCTGCTGGCTCCGAGGGTCTCTTCCACGGCCTCGTTTCTTTCCACCTCTGGTTGTCACCACCCATTTCTCTCTCTCTCTCTCTCCCCGGTCTCTGTCTCAGACCCCAGCCTTCCCTTTCTACCTTTTTCCAAGCCTCCTGCAGCCTCTTCATCCCCCTCTTGTCACTTCAGTTCTCTCTTCTCTCTGTGCACAAAGCTCTCTCCTCCCTTCTCTGTGATCCCTCCACTGCCCCCGCCACCCCTGTACATTCTCACTGTATTTCTCCAGGTCTTCCCGTGCTTCTGTCTCTCATTTTCCTCTGGGTGTGCCGTCCCCATCTCATTCTCTCTCCCTCTCCCTGTCTCCCTGCTCCCCGTCCTGCATCCCACTCTCCATGTGCTCCAGAGGGACCCTCCCTCGTAAATATTTGAAATACCAGAGTCTGTTGTTGGACAAGGCGGGTCTGTGAGACTGCCTCCCCCCTTCACAGAGGCCCAACATCATGGGTGTCCCAGCTCTCGGGTGTCAGGTGCTGGGAAAACAACAAGTGGAAATCACTGAGACGAGAAGCACAGACCACGATTGCTCCCCCTTTTTATTATAAATTAAATCTGTGCTGTTTTCTCTCTAGGGAGGCAGGGAGCAGCCCAGAATGGCACAGGGAGGGAAGAGGGGTGAGGGGGCTGACCCAGGGCTCTTGCCTTCAGCCTGTCCCAGAGCAAGCCCTGCCGCTCTGTGGGCCTTGCACTCCTGTGTGCCAGACAGGGTGGCAGTGCCTGCTTTGCTAGCCCCTGGGGACCCCCCACTGCGTCAGGGATCCTGCATCAGCCCAGGGGCTCAGCTCCAGGGTAGGGGCATGGGTGAGTACTGGAGGCTGAGGCTGGTCTTCACTCTGCTCCCTGCGGTCCAGCCCCAAGGAGAGACAGCCCCACCACAACCATGGCCCTAAGGCAGGGCCAGAGAGACAACAGGGAGCCAGCGAAGCAAGGTCAGAGTGAGAGTGACCAGTCTCTCAAGTGGGAGGGGGCATTATGTTCACTGCACTAGTCACGCCCCACACGCTCCTCCCTGCGCCTTCTCTACGTGGTCATGGAGCTTCTTACCAGGACACCTGCTGTATGTGTCATCTCTGATGGTCATTATCTGTCTCACACATGCACACATTTACATACACACCCCAGAGTGTCAGTTTCACAAGGGCAGATATTTTTGTGTGTGTCATTTTTGTTCACTGCTAAATCCTGGGTACTTCAAACAGCACTTGGTACATCAGGCACCGATGTGTTGAGTGGATGAGAAGATAAGGACATGAATGAGTGAGTGTATGAATGAATGAGTGAGTGAGTGACCGGAGGGATATAGGAATGAGTGAGTGAATGAATAACTATATGAATGTATGAATGAATGGAATGAGTGAGTGAATGAATGAGTGAGCGAATGTGAATGAATGAGTGAGTGAATAACTATATGAATGCATGAATGAATAGTGACTAGAATGAGTGAATGAATGAATAGTGACTAGAATGAATGCATGAATGGTGACTAGAATGAGTGAATGAATGGTGACTAGAATGAATGCATGAATGAATAGTGAATATGTGAATGAGTGAGTGAACAAATGAGCAGAGCGATTGAATGAGCAAATAAGTGAGCAAATGTGTGTGAATGAGTGAGTGACAGAATGAATAAGTGAGTAATTGAATGAGTGAGTTGACTGTAACTGTGAGTGAGTGAGCGAACGCCTGGGTAATGTACAGGTGAGTGGATAGATAGATGAGTGAGTGAATTAATGAAAAACATATAAATGAATAAATGGGTGAGTGGGTGAACAAATGGTGCTTCCTTGCCAGGCAGGGCACCCTCACACCCTCTCTGAGGCCAGCTATGCCCAGGGGTGCAGGCAGGTCTGGGCCTAAAGACTGGACTCCAGGCTGAGCTGAGCCTGCACAGCAGGGGACAGTGGTGCCCCAGCCCCTTTCCCCCTCTATTTTTCTTTACATGAGTAGAAACCTGGACCCGACCAGGCCTGCACCTGCTCAGAGTTCTTTGTCTCTCCCCTGGCCATGAGGCCCCACCTGGACTTCCCACATCCACTCTCACCCCTGTGATCTGTTCACACAACAGACCTAGGGTCTCAAACCAACAGCCTCCCCTCCCCTGCACAGCAATCACCTGGGAACTTCCAGTGCCCAGTGCCTCCGACCTTTGGTTCCATGGGGCTCCACTGAGGCCCAAGTCTTAGAAATTGGTTGTTTTTTAAATAAGTCCCCAGATGGTGCTGATGTGAAGGCAGAGCTGAGAACCAGTGTATCAAAAGCATTTTGATGCTCTCCAAAGAGAAGCCAAATAGAATGGAATGGTAAGAGAGGATAAGACAGGACAAGACAGGACTGAAGACCAGATCAGAACAGAACAGGTCAGATTGGAACAAAACAGGTTAGAACAGAACAGCATAGAACAGAACAAGTCAGATGAGAACTGCTCAGAACAAAACAGATCAGAATAGAACAGAACAGGTTAGATTAGAACAGAACAGATCATCAGCTCAGAACAGGTCACGTCAGAACAGCTCAGAACAGAACAGAAGGTCAGATTAGAACAGAACAAAACAGAACAGATCAAAACAGAATCCTACCCCTGCTTCATCACCAGCACCTCCTTACCATGAGCGTCGCCCATCACCCCTTCCCCACCCTCCCTGCCTCTAACTTCACCCCCTTTTCCTCTCCCTCAACTCTTCTCTCTCTCTTCCTTAAACACACTGTCTCATTTCTGCCCCAGGGCCTTTGCATTTGCTGTCACTGCCTGGCCTTTTCCCCCCTGAAGGCTCCTCATTCAGGTCACCTCCTCTTTGAGGCCTTTTCAGAACAGCCTGTGTCCATCCCAGACACCTTCTCCCCTGTTTTGTTTTCTTTGTAACACTGACTATCTGAATCTACCACATGCATTATCAGTTCTGTTTCCACATGAACTCATAAGGGCAGGGATCTTGTGGCCATCCCCACTAACAGTGCCTGGCACACAGCAGGTGTCTGGCAAACGTGTTTTGAATGGACAGATGAATAAATGAGAGTCTTCTCTCCTATGTTGTCAGTGCCTGGAGTACACAAATACATTTTTTTTTTTTTTGTAGAGACAGAGTCTCACTTTATTGCCCTCGGTAGAGTGCTGTGGCATCACAGCTCACAGCAACCTCCAGCTCCTGGGCTTAGGCAATTCTCTTGCCTCAGCCTCCTGAGTAACTGGGACTACAGGTGCTCACCACAACACCCAGCTATTTTTTTGTTGCACCTTGGCCAGGGCCAGGTTTGAACCCGCCACCCTCAGTATATGGGGCCAGCGCCCTACTCACTGAGCCACAGGCACTGCCCCACACACGTTTTATTTTGTTATTATTCGGCTTTGTTCCTCTATCAGGGTGTCTCAACATCAGCACCACAGGCAGTGGGACCAGATGATTCTGTGCTGTGTGGCTATCCTGAGCATACAGGGTGTTCAGCAGCATCCTGGCCTCTACCCCCTATATGCCAGTAGTGCACACACACCCCACCCGCTGTAACAACTAAACTGTCTCTAGACATTGCCAAATGTCAGCGAGGTGGGAATAGAATCGCTACAGCTGAGAATTACCACCCCGCTAGTGTTTAACCCAAAGCTGGGAGCTCAAGAGCAGAAAACAAACACGTCTTTTGACTAATAATGTGAGAATCCAGCCCAGCCCCTGATGCAGTTCCACCATACGACCAGCAAGTGGCAGCAAAGACCGCCCTTTTAATAGCAAGTGGCCTCACTTTGAAACCTGCTTTCTTTTCCACAGACTAGTCACTGATTTTGCCACTGCGTTCTCACTGGGAGGTGCTGATAGTTCAGTGGGTTTGGGGACCACTCACCTCAGCATGGCCTGATGAATAATTCATTCCATTTGCACTTTTCCAGATGAAACAGGGAAGTCACAGCAAAGCCCTGAACCCAAGAGCAGACAGAAGGCTGAATACTACTCACACTTTGGCAGGAGTCAAGAGAGAACTGTCTCAGGATCAGGCCATTCTGAATTTCACTCCCAGGGTATTCTTTTCTCTCCTATGCCCTTGGTCCAGTTACCTTAACCAGTCTGTGCCTTTGTTTCCTCCTCTGTGCCTGGCTTTGCTTATCCCCATAGTCCTAACTACTTGCTATGTATTTCACCAGGTTAGTCGTGGGTCAGCTCAGAGACCAATGGCTGGGAGTCACCACCCAGTTCCTAGAGCATAGCAGCTTTCCATCAGGTGTTTGTTAACTGGCCCATAGAACAGCACAGGTGCATGGTACAGACTCCATGGGGTCAGCTATGATGATGGTGATGTCAGCACGAGGGTGATGTCATATTACTATGACGATGTCATGGTGAGAATGATGATATCCCATGTGGAGGAGGATGTCATAATGATCATGGCGATGGCATTTTATTACCCACACCAGTGGTCCCCAAACCCACTGAACCATCAGCACATCCTAGAGAGTTTTCTAAACCTTCAGCCTCCCCTGGCCCAGGCCCTCCCCCAGTATCTCATGACCCAGAATTGACCCCCTGGAACAAGAATATCTCAATCTTGGCTGCACATTGGCATCATCAGGAGGGCTCTTTAAAAAGACCAGTGCCTGGTGGGTGCAGAGAGGAAGGAACATTTATAGACTATTGCAGAGTATGGAGAATCCTCAAAGAACTAAAAGCAGACTTTCCATTTGATCCCACAACCCCATTACTAGGCATCTACCCAGAAGAAAAAAATCATTTTGTCATAAGGACATTTGCACTAGAATGTCTACTACAGCTCAATTGACAATCGCCAAGATGTGCAAACAACCCACCTGCCCATCAACTCAGGAATGGATTAACAAACTGTGGTATATGGATACCATGAAATACTGTTCATCCACAAAGAAAGATGGGGATTTTACATCTTTTGTATTTACCTGGATGGATTTAGAGACAATCTACCATGTTTCCCTGAAAGTAAGACACTGTCTCATATTTATTTTTTCTCAAGAAGACACACTAGGACTTATTTTCAGGTGATATCTCATTCCACACCAAAACGCATGGCGTGGCTATGCAGTGTATCATGCCCATCACTAGGTCTTATCTCGGGATAGGGCTTAAAAAATACATGGAAATCCTGCTAGGGCTTATTTGGGGGGTAGGTCTTATTTTCGGGGAAACACAGTATCACAAGAATAGAAAAGCAAGTATCCAAAGTGTTCATTACTAATATGAAGCCAGTAGATTAACTAATACACATCCACATGAGAGAAAAACACAACCACAATCAAGGGGAGGAGGGAAGGGAAAGAGGGGAGGAGGGAGAGGAAATAGGGGACAGGGAAGGGAAAGGGGAAGGGGAACAGGAGGGGGAAGAGATTGGTGAGCTCTCACTTAACAGGCACAGTGTAGGGTCTATGGCATACCTCCTGGGTGAAGGGCTCTACTACAACTTAAACTTTACCTAATAAATGTAAACAATGTAATGTAACTGTACTGTTATTTCAATCTGAAATTTTTTAAAAAATACAATGCTAAGAAAAAAAATACCAATGCCAGACTCAGCCTCTAGAGACAATCAGATCAAAGATGTGGCCCAGGCATCAAGAATTTTAAAAGTTGCCCAAGTGACTCTCATGTGGACCAAGGTGATGGGCCTTCTCCCCAGGTCAGCATTAGGGAAAAGGTTGGCCCAGAGAGGTGACTGCTGCCTTACTGGAGCTGGTCAGAATCGTGAGTTCTGAGGCCCCACCCAGACCTCCCCACTCAGACACGCAAAGGGTGGCACCAGCCACCTGGGCACCAACAAGCCCCAAAGAGCCTAGGGATATATGTGACCAGCATTGCCCCGGAGACTCCTTTATTCTGGAAACCCCCATCCCCGTGGGCCAGAATCTCAGAATGAAGAGAAGAATGGGTTTTTCTAGGGGAAGAAGGAAAAGCAGTGTGTAAGCCCTGAAGATTACCCCTAAGGAAACTTTCCACTTCCTATTCGAGGCCTAACCCCAACACCCCATAGTATAGAAAGCCAATGTCACATCCAGAGTTATTTTAGCCCAAAAGCTGCTCAGGGGAGGGGCCTGTGGCTTAAAGGAGTAAGGCACCAGCCCCATATGCTGGAGGTGGTGGGTTCAAACCCAGCCCTGAGCCAAAAAAAACTCCAAAAGGTGCTCAGGCCTCAGCTTCCCTGGAGAGGGCTCGATGCCAACACAGGCCAAGGTGGGGAGCCCCCTCTCCCACCCAGACCCACCAAAGCCACACAACTGAGAAAGGTACATCATTATTCACAAAAGAACTTAATAGTGTAACCATAATTAAAAACACTGTGGCAAACCGCTCCGGCAGCTCACACCTGCAATCCTAGCACTCTGGGAGGCCGAGGCAGGTAGACTGCTTGAGCTCAGGAGTTCACCAGCCAAGACCAGCCTGAGCAAGAGCAAAACCCTGTCTGTACTAAAAATAGAAAAAGTAGCTGGGTATCACAGTGGATGCCTTCTCAGCTACTGGGGAGGCTGAGGCAGGAGAATCGCTTAAGCCCAAGAATTTGAGTCTGCTATGAGCTATGATGATGCCATGGCACTCTACCCCGAGTGACAGAGTGAGACTCTCTGAAAAATAAAGAAATAAAAATAAAAACACTGCTGCATTGAAGAACACGCAGTCTCGTGTGTGTGTGTGTGTGTCTTTATAAATCCTCCCCACTCTGTTGATCCACAGACCAGCAGCATTACCCCCACGCAGGAGTCTATTAACCGTGCAGAAGCTCAGGCCTCGCCACTTGCCAGATCATAGGCTACATTTTAACAAGAACCCTGTGAATGTTTGA
The DNA here is from genome assembly GCA_963574575.1 of Galagoides demidoff. Lineage (NCBI taxonomy): Eukaryota > Metazoa > Chordata > Mammalia > Primates > Galagidae > Galagoides > Galagoides demidoff. The sequence continues at coordinate 30,586 of CAUYQV010177180.1, read as the reverse complement.
GACACACTGGAATAAACCAAACACCAGGCACACCCCAACTTAGATATTTATTGAATGTGACATCTCGCAGAGTTCAAATCACAGCGGGAAGCACGACCCGCTACACGCAGGCGTCTGCTGGGCTCTGATGTAGCTCATTGCCCAACTCAGCCCGGAACTTTTTACAGTTCATGCTCCCCTACCACCACCAGCCCCAGAGATTATGATTTAATTGGCCTGCGCTTGGGCCTGGGCAATTATTTAAATCCTCCAGGCGAGTCCAATGGGCACCCCAGGTGGAGACTCACTCACATACTCAGCGGGTACGTTTCCCTAGGGGTTTCAGTCTTCCCAGGCTTGGACTTTACGCTGCAGAACTGAGCTTGGGCAAAAACCTTTCATCACAGGCTGGCGGCGACTCAAGCTAACATTCAGCATTTGGACTGAGACTCAGTATGAAGGCCACAGCCGAGGAGTGTCCCCTGGCATTTTCCAAGACTCTCTTCCCTACTGAGTGTGCAGATGAGTCTTCCCTTCCCCGGGACTGCTAATTGCCTTCCCCTACTAAGAGGGAGTTTGTTAATTCTTCTCTTTTTACAGAGATTTCCTGACAATTATGAAATGACTCATAAGGGGACCAGCACACTGACCACCTGAACGTTTGAGAAAACCTTTCAGCTCACAGATGACTCTACGTAATGTCTCGAAAAGAGAGCCCCTGATCGCCGAGAATCACTAAGTGAGCATTTCCCCTGCAGACCAGGTAGAGCAACCAAAGTAGGAGGAAATTCTTCCACCAGCCTGTGGCTGAGAAACCCAGGTCTTCCCTGTCTCCTTTTTAGCGTTTTCCCCAGTTGCCTTCCTGGGTGATCTGGGGTCATTTAAAGCATGAGGCAGTAACCAAGAGGGCCTATACCTCACACCCCATACTCACAGTGGCCAGCCAGCAGTGAGGCTGCCAGAAAAGCTGTGGTGAAGGAGAGAGCCTGGTCTTGAAGCGAGGAGTATGCCATGAGCTTGCTGTGCACCTTTGCACAGGTTACCTAACCTCTCTGATCATCCTTAACATTTCCTCAACCCAGAAGAGCTGACCCAAAGGGCTCAGGTGAGAATGAAATGAAGCCAGAGGCGGCACAGGGACATTACAATCTGTAAAGTTCTGTGTGTGATAGAAGCAGGTTGGCACCCCCCTCAGTGCTCCTCTGGGCCACTGGACACACAACGGTGCACGCACTGCCACGCAGGGCTGAGGGCTGGCTCCCTGGGCTTCCCTGATGGCCTTTGAGGGAGAGGACACCGCAGCCCACCATGGTGGGTCCACAAAGTGCCCCAGCCTCCCCTCACAAGCACCACCAGGTGTCTGGCTCAGATGGCCTGGTCCTGCCTCCGCCTCAGGCTGAGCACATGGGCTGCTGCCAGGAAGGCCGCCCCAGTGAGCAGCTCAGCGACAAAGCTGACCCAGCCCAGGGCCAGGGACCAGCCGAAGCGGATGTCCACCTGGTCCAGGAGGGCCTTCTCCTCCAGGAGGCACAGCGCCTGCCGGAAGGCAGCGGCTGAATATGCGATGTAGATGCTGATCCCAGAGAGGGTCACTGTGGCTGCAGGGAAGGCAAGGGGAGAGCAGATCAGACCCCAGCACACTCCCTCCTCTCCTCCTCCTGCTCCCCTCCTCCCCAATCTTTCCTTCTTCCCCTTCTCCCCCTCCTTGCCTTACCCAACTACAACAATAGCCAAGACCCAGAGTCCTCACTCCTTCCTATCACAGGACCCTTGCCCATGCTGGTCCCCTTGCCTGGGGCCCCCCCCGCTCCCCTGTCCTCCAATCCTCCGTATCTCAGTTCCTGCAGGATTCCCAGGCTTGCCTGCCCAGCGACCCCACAGCACCACACAGCTGTCTACACCTCCCAGGGCACAGCTACATTCTGCACTCGGTTGTGTAATTATGTAACTAATCACATCTACCTGCCCCTCCAGGCTGTGCACTCAGAGGGCAGGGGCCATGCCCATCAGGCACATCCTCCGCCCCCAGCACATAGTGGGTCTCCAGAGATTGCAGATTGAGCGGCACTGACCAGTATGGTAGCCCTGGCTACATGTGGCTATTTAAGTTTATTCATATAAATTAAATTAACAATTCAGTCTCTCATTGGCACTTGCTGCCCAAGCCTGATTGGTGGCTCTCCCGGAGCCAGCCAGAGGACAGAGAGCTTTTCCATGACAGAAACTTGTACAGGGTGGTGCTGGTTTCAAGACAGAGTCACTGGGTGAGCTATTCATGCCAATATTAACAATTGTGGGCTCTTGGGAGATTCAGAGCTTTGCGATATTTTCACCTCCAGACATTCCTTTTGCTTTTTCTCTTCCTGGATGCTAAGTGTGCACCTCATCTCTACCGGCCTTCAGCGAGAAGCCACACTGAACACACCAAGTGCAGGGGGCCACAGAGCAGCAGCTGTGCCCCAAATCCCACGTTTTAAAACCTCTTGTCTGCCCAACAGTGGCTTCAATCCAGCCACCGTCTGCCTCACCTATTGTCGTGGTTGGGCTTAGTGTTTCACTGACCAGTAAAAATTGTTAATTGATGGTGTATAACACATGATGTTTTGATCTCGGCATGGAAGAATGGTGAGATCGAGCTAATTAATGTATACACTGCCTCACATACTTAGCACTCTTTGTGAGAGAACACTTCAAATCTACTCTCAGGGATTTTCACGAATGCAACTGTTATTAACTGAAGGGACCATGATGTACAGTATGTTTCCTGAATTTATCCCCCGTCAAACTAAAATGTTGTGTCCTTTGACCATCATCTCCGCGTCCTCCTCCCCTGCCTCTGACACCCACTGTTCTACCCTCTGCTTCTATGAGTAGCCCTCGACCCCACATATAAGGGCAGTCAGGCAGTGTTTATCTTCTTGTGCGTGACACTGCCTGGTTTTTAATTGATATCTGCCAGAACATCTGGTTGGCCTGAGAGAGCGAGGGTGGCCGGAGTGAGGGCCCCTTGCCAGCCCATGACCCTAGAGCTGGAGCTGTTGTGACTTGGGGCAAACGTAATGTACACGGCTTCTTAGGTAAGATAACGAAGCTGCTGCCTCCCCACTACGTCTGCCTTGGAACCAAAGGCCCAGGGATCCTGGTCTGGAAACTACTTGTTTCTCCCAACTGTGATATCGCAGATGGAAACCCACAGAGGGGTCCTGTGTGGCACCCACCACCCACATCCTCCTGAGCCCTGGGCAGGGTGGGCACCTACCTCCAAAGAGGAAGAGAGTCCCAGTGAGCAGCAGGAGGAGGTAGGCGCGGAGGAGGAAGCTCAGAAACCCCATCATCCCCCCGAAAACCATCAGGATCAGGCTGAGCGGCAGCAGAATCACGAACATCCCATGCATGGCTGAGGGAGGACACCAGGCAGAGGGGGGTTACTACCGTCCTTCATTCAATCAAAAAACATTTACAAGCACCCACTACTGCACACCACTGCCACTGCCCCCCACTTGCTACCATTACTACGAGCCTCTCTAATGATGATGATGATGACGGTGACGGCAGCAGTGGGGACTGGGGCTCCTCCTGGGCAGCCTGTGCACTTGAGAAGCCTCATCTCACTTAACCCTCATGCACCTATTTTCTCAGTTCAGACTCACAGGCAAATAAACCAAGATCCCTGCCCTTCTGGGGCCGGCATCTAGCGAGTAGGGTCAGCAGGAAACAAACAACAACAACAAAAACTAAGAAACTGGCAACACTGAGAGATGGAGAAAAATATGGGGCCCAGGGGTGAAGCAGAGAGGGCACAGGACTGGGGTGTGGGGCAGGACATGGAGCAAAGCCCGGGAGGAGGTGGCAGCAAGGAAGGGGCCTGGGGTGGGAGGTGTCTGGGGGAGGACAGGCAGTGTGAGACAAATGAGAGGCCGGGGGAGTGTGAATGGGGCAGATCCGGTGGAGGAAGAGGACCCTCTCTCTGAATGAGATGGGAGCCACCAGACAGGGTGGGGCAGAAGAACCAGGGGCTCTGGCTGCTATATCAGGAGTAGACAGCAGAGGGCTGTCGTGGATCAGATGGTGACTTCACCCAGACCCGTGGGGGTGATCTTATTTGGAAAAAGGTTCTCTTCAGAGGTGACAGAGTTAATCGTCTTGAGATGAAACATCCTGATGGGGGTGGCCCTACATCCAAGTGGTGTCCTGAGAAGAGATGAGGAAAGGACAGAGAGGAGGAGGTGATATGAGGACAGGGGAGGAGATCGGAGCAACACAGCCACAGCACGAGACCTGGTGGGTAACCCAGGACCACAGCCCCAATCGGGATGGAAGGGATGGAAGCGACTCTCCCTCAGAGCTTCCGGAAAGACCAACCCCGCCAACCCCCTAATTTTTGACTTCTGGCCTCCAAAACTGTGAGAAAGTAAACTTGCGTTGTTTTAAGCCCCCACTTTGTGTTCATTTGTTACGGCAGCCTAAGGAGCGAGGTGGGAAGCATGGAGACCTCAGGGGATCTTGCAATAGCCCTGGTGCAGGGTGACAGTGACCCAGACCAGGATGGGCACAGGAAGCAGTGGGGTGGATTCCAGGTGTGTCTTGAAGGTAAAGCATGCTGTCACCTTGACAAGGGTGTAAGAGAGAGAGAGGCAGAGTGTGAGGGTGAGATACAGGGTGGAGCCACCAGGCTCAGGGAGTTTCCACTTGCCGAGATGGGGAGATAAGGAAGAGGCTGGGTGGGGAGAAGGAATCGGGACATGCTGAGTTTGAGACAAATACAGCAGGCCAGAGCTCAGTCAAGGACGGAGCTGTGAACTGGGCAGCTGATGCACACATACATGTTTAGAGGCTAAGACAAGTGAGGTCTCGGGGAGAGAACAGGGATGGAGAGGAGAAGTGGCAGGGGACTGAACCCAGGAGGCTGTAAATGTACCCATCGAGGAGGAGGGATTAGCCGGAAGGTCAGAGGGTCCAGGGAGCACCCTGCCCTCCCGGTGGGTGGCTCCCGCACCTCTCCCAGGCCTCCTGCCAACACCAGCAGATTCCAAGGATGTGTGAAATTCAGTCCCCCAGGTGAGCTGAGGACAGTGACAGGCAAAGGGTCATCTCATAAAGCCTGTCGCCAGCCTTCTGCCCCCAGCCCTAGCCCCCTAAATATCCTGTGAGTCCAAGGTGCACTACTGATTTTCCCCTGGGAGACTCTAATCTCACGCCAGTGTCCCAGAGGGAGCAACAAAACCCAAAGCCTAAATGATCTTGATAAAAAAATAATAATAATAAAATATTGTACTTCATATATAAATAAAAATAAAATAATAATGGTCTTCAGAATAATAATGATAGCAAACTTTGATAGAAGGTTCCTAGGTGCCAGGCCCTGTCTTCAGCATTTCCCGGGCCATAATTCATTTCTATCCTTGTAACAACCCTATGAGGTAGGAACTGTGCATATGCCCATTTTACAGATGTAGAAACTGAGACACAAATACTTAAGGAACCTCCCTAAAACTGTCACAGCTAGAAAATGGCAACCCCAGGGTTTGAACCCAGGCAGAGAAGTCTCTTTTTGTTCAGTTGGGGTCCCTGGGTGGAGAAAGGTAAAACCCAAGAGTGTTTCTGTGTCTGCATAACACCAAAAAGAGATCGACCCTATTCTCTACCTGCTGTTTTGTGTGTTGTAGAGATAGCCAGAGAGGCCACTTTTATTTCTAATTGAGAAAAGATTCTGCCTGGAATCACTAAAGTGTCAAATTTGCTCTCCTTCTAGCATCTTTTAGCCCCACTGTCTCTTCTTTTAGGCCACAGCTGTATTTCCTAGCATTGGGGACACACATTCCGAGAAACTCAGGAGACGATATCACTGTCCTTCACCAATTTCTCCAAAAGAAGAAATTCTATGACCTTGTGGTACTAGAAAGATGTTTGGTATTTATTCTCTGTCCCTAGTTCCTGGCACAGAGCTCCTAAAACTCTTGAAATTTCCTGAATGATTAAGATGATAGGAGCATCTTTGCACTAACAAGGCAACTCTTGCTGCACTCAGGTAGCTTCAAGATGGGGTTGGTCTCCAGAAAGACCAAGGCACGATTCGATGGTTGGACGTTTCAGCCCCACCTCTGACCACTTGGCAGTAGAGATGGGCTGGAGATTGAGTTAATCACCAACGACCAATGACTTAACCAATCCTGCCTTCTCAATGGAGTCCGTATAGAAGCCCTAAAGTATGGGGGTCCGAGAGCCTCCAAGTTGGAGACCACATCCAAATCCTGGGAGGGTGGTGTGCCCAGAGAGGGCAGGAAATTTCTGTTCACCCACAAACCACCATACCTCACCCTGTGAGTCTCTCCCATTCAGCTGTTGGTGAGTTGTATCCTTTTTAATAAACTAGAAATGATAAATGAAGTATTTTCAGTAGTTTTGTGAGCTACTCTAACAAATTATTGAACCTGAGGAGGGGGTCATAGGAAAGCCCCAATTTATAGTCAGTTGGTGGTTGGCACTTGTGACTGGTATCTGACATCAGGGTAGTCTTGTGGGACTGAGCTCCTTGAATTCAAGAGCTCAAACATTAATTCCAGATGACTGGTGTCAGAATTGAGTTGAATTGGATTGTTGGACACCAGTTTGTGTCAGAAAATTAAGGAGGAACTTAGAAAGTTGCGGGGTTAAGGTGGAAAAGACACCAAGTATTTGGTGTCAGAAGTATGAGAAAAACCACCACTCAGCCCTCCAGGAGATCAAGGTTGCCATGACAAGGAGGATGGCTTGGGCCATCTGGAGGACAGGTCTCAGCACAAGCCCTATGAATGGGCACTGGGTGGCTCCCCTCCACAAGCTTTCTCCACTAGCTCCTTTGCTTCTGGTTGTAGGGTGATGATTGTGGCACCCCAATTGTGGTATCCCGAGCCTCCCTCCTGCCTGTCCTCCCTCATCCCTGACCACCCTTCAGCACCCAACTCCAGCATCACCTCCTCCAGGAAGTCTTCCCAGACAGCCCCCAACAGAGTTCATCCTCTCTCCTCTGAGGTTTCTCATTAGGCTGAACAGAGTTCCATAGTTGCACTTTTCCTACTTGGTTGGAATGTGTTTGCCACATCGTCTCCACAACTGGAAACTGAACTTCCTTGGTGCACCTTAGAGCAGCGGAATCCTCAGCACGCAGCCGTGTTGACCCTCAGTGAATGGTGAATGAACAAACCAATAAGATCCAGCAGGAAGGTGCCGAGGTCTGTCCAGATCTACCCACAGAGTCCGTATATGCTGCCTCTGGTGGGACCAGACACAAATGTCCTCGTAGGGGGCATTCTAGCCAGAGGGAAGCAGCTGCAAAGAGATGATCACAGACTCAGCTAACAATGAGCTACAACAGCTGGGTGTCGGGAAAAATGCAACCCTGGGGGGTGGCCGGCTCTGGTTCCTGCCTTGGCTCTGCCATCATGGCTGTGATACCTCAAAAAATCTGAAAACCACTGCAGTCTTCAGTGGGGCATTTTTGGGACAGCATTAACTGAGCATTTGGAAATCTCCATTATACAGAGGCTGCCTTTGGCCAGGTGCCTATAATCCTAGCATTCTGGGAGGCGAGGCAGGTGGATTGCCTGAGCTCAGGAATTTGAGACCAGCCTGAACAAAAGCGGGACCCCATCTCTACTAAAAAAATAGAAAAAATAGCCAGGTGTGTAGTTCCTATAGTCCCAGCTACCCAGGAGGCTGAGGCAGGAGAATCACTTGAGCCCAGGAGTTTGAGGTTGCTGTGAGCTATGATGCCATGGCACTCTACCCAGGGCAACAGAATGAGGCTCTGTCTCAGAAAAATAAAGACAAACAAACAGAGGCTGGCTTTGCACCACTTCTCTTTTCAAAAACACATTTGTTGCCACAAAGAGGAGCCTTGTGCAAGCTTTTTGGATGGGAGTCTGTAGAGCTTTACGGATGGAGGGCTTTGGACACCCAGAGAAGGAAAAGAAGATGCCATTATTCTTGGGATGTGAAGACCACATAATTTGTGGATAAACCAAAGCACAATGAGAGAGATGCCAGTCCCCTGATAGCTGAACCAAAAAGGATCCACCTAGTGAAAACAGTCCTATATCAAATGTGTTATTTATCTTGCTTCATCTCTAACAGGAGTTGAGGCAGTTTCCAAGAACTTCCAAGGCTAAACAAAGACTAAATACAACCTGCAAAATCAGAGAGTGGAAAGAATGAATTACATGAAAGTCAAGACCCAGGCTTGCAGAATGAGGCAGGGGCGGAGGGGTGGGAGAAGGAGAAGGAGGGAAGGTCTAAACACTTGCTACTACTTTGGCCCTGAGCTTCCCAGCAGCAAAAGCAAAAAGGGAAACCATTGCAAAGTTCTTTTCTACCCACTACTCATTTACCAAATGTTTATTGGTTGTTTACCATGAGCTGGACATGGAGCCTCTTTAAATCCTCTTGGCAACAAGACAAGGACGAAAATAAATACTTTCCTCTCATCCTCAGGGCAACACTTTTTCTTCTGGGCAGTCTTCCCTTATACTGAGTCTATCAGAATCCACACAGTCTCCAGAATCCACAGTCAGCTACCAGAATCCACACAGTCTCCACCCCTTTGGCTCCCCATGAAAACTCAATCCTGGCATTTATTACCTTGTGCTGAAGGCATTTCAGTCACTTGTTTGTCTCACCTGTCAGGCCATGAGTTCCTTGATCACAAGGATCTTATCTTCTCAAGTACAATTTTATCCCTGAGCTCCTAGCAGAGGGATTAGGACACGGTAAGTACAACAGGTATTCGTTGACCAATTGAATTAATGAATGAATAAGTGAATCAGGTAATTTTGAATTAGACAACATGACTCTAAGGCAGAAAAAATAAGGCAATTTCAAGAAAATAAGAAAAAACTCAGGAAGCTTTAGAGGTGACCTCATGATGATTAAAAAATGGACTTTAGAGACAGGTGATTTGCATTTGAATTCAGGCACTGTGAGTGTGAGGCCCTGGGCATGGCATTTAATTCCTCAGAACCTACATTTCCAAGATGGGGTAAGCGCACACAGCTCCCAGAATTATCCCAAGAACAACATGTGTAGAAATGAGAAAACAGGCCAGCATGGGACAATATGCCACACCCCATGGGGTACACACCACATAAATCCTAACTCTTCAGTACTAAAGGTGATGCTGATAACAGTAGTTCAGTCTGCAACTGCCATTATGACCAAGTCACTTTGCCTTCGACCCCTCAAATGTCACTGCCTTTGTCGAGTCAGAGAAATAAGACCCAATGTTCTCCCTGGGCTGTCACGGCAGGAAATGTCATTACAGGGGACAAGACTCTCGGTCTTACCTTCTTTCCTTCCCCTCCACCCTTCCTTCCTTCCTTCCTTCCTTCCTTCCATCCATCTTTCTTTTTCAAGAAAACAATTTGGGTAGGGAAGTAGAACAGCCAGGTGAAAACCTGGTCCTTTAAGTTCTATCCCCCTGCATGGCGTTGCCTCCACACTACAGCTGAGAAATGAAATCAGTTCTCATTTAGAAATTAATGAGGTCTCCTGGAGCTGCCACAGCCCTGGTGGCTCCACATGAGTTCCCCAGACAGGCTGCAAGCTGACTGGATATACGCATTCAATTAAATGTCTAGGTAAGAACAGGCTCCCCCTGGGAGAGTTGGTTTGGCTTTCTTTGTGTGTGTGTACTTTACTCTGCTTTTTATTTAATATTTTTTTAAATTTCCAGGATTGGAACATGAATATTGATTCCCAGTTCTGTGCTACTTGGAAATGTTCCCATCTCCAACCACATCTCTAAATATGCTTCCCTTTGGGATCTGGATATGATAAAGTAATCAATTTCTGGAGCGGGGATACTGGGGAGGTGGTGTGTATGCAGTTGGGGTCGGTGGAGGGGGACAGTCAACAGACCACCTACTAAGAGTCTGAGTCTGTGATATCCAAGCTGTGTGACTTTGGATAAATGACTAGATCACTCTCAGCCTCATCGACAAAATAAGAATGAAATCCCTTGCCCACTGAGCCCTTAGAGCAGTGGTTCTCAACCTGTGGGTCGCGACCCATTTGTAACAATGAAAATACATTGCTACATTAGGAAGGTTGAGAACCACTGCGTTAGAACGTATTAAATTCAGCAGATGTACAAAAGGCATCTGCTGTGAGTCCCAGTTCCATGCTGGGCAGTGTGGGGGCAAAAAAACCCAAATCACTGACAGTTCCTCTCCTACCACACTGATAGGGTACCTGTATGATTTATAGTCCAAGCCACAACTTTTGAGAGTCAAATAATCAAATTCTCTGCCATGACCAGAGGTGTGTATGTGCCAGGACCAATCAGGGGAAAATAGGACCTCTCCAACATCAGCTCTGCACCTGCCAGCTGAGGAGCCTTAAGCAAGTTATTATGTAACTCTTCAAACCTTGGTTTTCTCATCTGCTACATGGGGATACTAAAGTATCCACTTGACAAGATGTTGTGTTGAGGATGAAATAAAATAAAAGCCAAACCTCTTAGAACAGTACTTGTCAGTAATAAGTCTGATACGAGTGTTGATTGTTATAGTTAGTGTTGGTTTTCTGGCTTGGTACTGTGCCCCCTAGATGGAATGATGTGCAGAAAAGCTTGTAAACCTTATAGTAACATAGGAATCCTGTCCCAACCAAACTCAGATCTGAGACCATGAGGACTGGTTCCCATTCAGCAACAAGCCCCTAACCAGCCCTTATCACGGGGGAAAAGAAACTCCCCAACGCCTGGGAACTGACCTGGCACCCGGAGCTGGACCCCGGTGTTTAGATATAATCTCACAGACAATGAGACCACAAGACCAAGACCGAGCAAGGCCGCGGTCACAGCACAGGCAAAAACAAAACACCTGCTTCTCCCACCTGATAGGATTTGCCATTTCTTTCTCAATCACAGCTTGAGCCGTGCTCTAGTCTGGCTCCGTATAAGACGGATGGAGATATGCAGTCAGGGCCAGGCCCAGTGGCTCACGCCTACAATCCTGGCACTCTGGGAAGCTGAGGCAGGAGTCCAAGGCCAGCCTGAGCAAGGATGAGACCCATCTCTACAAAAAACAGAAAAATGAGCCAGATGTGGTGGCACATGCCTGTACTCCCAGCTACTCTGGAGGCAAAGGCAGGAAGATCACTTGAGCCCAGGAGTTTGACATGAGGTTGTGATGAGCTATGATATCACCACAGCACTTGACCCAGGGCGACAGAGTAAAACTCTCAAAAAAAAAAAAAAAAAGATATTCCATCAGAATTGCCTCTACTTCCTGACACTACCTAGTCTAGGGCAAACCACTGCCTCCTCAGACCCTTTCCCAAATCTCCCAGTCAAAACCCAGATCCTGTAACCACCTCCTACTGAGATGCCCCACATTTCCCCCGTGGCTTGTGGTCTCCTCCATTGCAATGAGCAATGAACTCCAGCTTGCTCACGGTGTGCGGAAGGAGGGAAGGAAGAAGGAAAGGAAGGAAGGAAGGATCCAAGGACGGCGGGGAAATTGAACATTCATTGAGCATCTACTACATGCAATATTTGGGGATAGGTATAGTAGAGGTACAAAGTTGAAACTTGCATAAATCCTGCCTCCTTTGGAACTTACAATCTAAAAAGAAGGTTGAAATGGAGACATCAATTGCTGAATGGCAGGTGAAAGTGATGTCTTTTTTGTAAAGGAATATAAAACTATTTATTAACCACTGTTCACCATTATTTACAATAAACAATATAGAGTTAGATAACATTCTGATTGTTATGAAGTTGTTTTTTTCTATGCCTTCTGCTCAACCAGTAATCCAAATACTGAAAAGTTTGAGTCTACATGTAAGGAATGAGTCGGGGTAAGGAAAAAACATGCAGGTCAATAGTTTAGATTGCAAAGTTTGTTCACACATCTAGGTCAGCAGGTCTGAAGCTGCCAACATCACTGATTAGGGTTCTATAAGCCAAGCCTAGGAATGGCTTATCGAGGAATCTTTAATGACCATTTAACTAAGTTACTTGTTTACCTCGTTAGAACACACCAGGATTTGTGGAGCTTCCTCATCTGGGTGGGGAAAGTTTTGGATCGAGGTGTAGTAAATGAGAAGGTGTGGTGTTTCCCAAAGTGGGAGGGTTTACAGATGCTGACGATACTTGGGAACCTGAAGGGAATTCAGATTGTCCAGAGTTAATTGAAGCATTGCTTAATTCTCAAAAAGCTGGTAAAGAAAAATCTGGTAAAAAAAAAAAAAAAAAAAAAAAGAAAATCTTTATCTGGCAGTGAATCTGATAAAAGTGACATCTTCAGAGAATCAGACGGCCGTGTGTGAATTCAGAGCCACCATACTGAGTCAAAATGACCACAGGGCCTCCGTGTGAGGCAGTGAGGAGGGAAGAGCAGGGTTCTCAGAGCAGGCCTGAGTGCCGTTCTCACAGTGGGGTGACTTTAAGCAAGCTGCCTCACTGAGCCTCAGTTTTCTCATCTGAGAAACAAGGACAAACCATGTTCATCTACGTGTGACGATCACATCAGGTGACTTGGGCTCAGGCTCAGCCCTCCATGTGGGTCATTCCCTTTGCCCGCAGGGCTAATCCCCTCCTTCCTCCCCCTGGGATCCCTGAAGCAGGATCCCCAGCAGTGCTCTGCCTTTAACTCTAGAGAGTAAGGATGCAGAGGCAGGGGCAGCCCTGGGCTCAGAAGCAAGCTTCCTGACTCCCATCTCAGTTCTATCCCTTCCTGTTGGTAGTTTGGGGAGGGAAGGGTCCTAGGTCTGAGGCCATGCAGACACTGCTTCACCTTGTGAACTCAAGTGAATCTTTCCCAGAGCTATTCTCCTGGAGGAGCATGTGAAGCAAACTGCCAGGTCTGAGCATGGGGTGCTTATCTCTTCATGAGCCCCTTTCCTTCTGGGGCTCCTATGTTCTCATCTATAAAAGGAGGATACTGAGGCCTGCCTATGGCAATGTTTTCAAAAGCATCAGACACAACCCCAGGGGCACACCTTCATTTAAAAACAGACACCCAGCTCGGTGCCTGTGGCTCAAGTGGCTAAGGCGCCAGCCACATACACCTAAGGTGGCGGGTTCCAATACAACCTGGGCCCGCCAAACAACAATAACAGCTGCAACCAAAAAATAGCCAGGCATTGTGGCAGGTGCTTGTGGTCCAGCTACTTGGGAGGCTGAGGCAGGAGACTGGCTTGAGCCCAGGAGTTGGAGGTTGCTGTGAGCTGTGATGTCACAGCACTTTACCCAGGGAGAGAGCTTGAGGCTCTGTCTCAAAAAAAACAGACACCCATGGGTCCCTGGCGGAGCCAGGGTAAATCATAGAGCTCACAGTCTGGTACAGCAGACAGACCAGCAGGAAGCAGGGAATCAAAGATCATTCCAGACTGCAATGGGTCACAAGGGAAACTGGCAGGATTTTATAGAAAAACTGGTGGGTGGCAGGAGAGCCTCATTCTTAGAAAAAGGTCATTGTATCAATTTCCTGCCATAACAAATTATGACAAACTGGGTGGCTTAAAGGCAACAGAAATTAATCCTCTCACAGTTCTGGAGGCCAGAAGTTCAAGTTCAAGGCATTAGTCAGCAGCACCATGTTCCCGCTGACGGTTCTGGGGGAGAATGCTTCCCAGCCTCCTCCCCTTTCTGGAGACTGTGGACAGTCCACGATGTTTCCGGAATTGTGGTGGCATTACTCCCAGCTCTGCCTCCATCTTCACATGCCAGCTCCTCTCCTCTTCACTTCTCTGCTTCTTATGAGGACACTTGTCATAGGATTTAGGACTCACCCATTAACCTAAAACAATTTCATCTTGAGATTCTTAATTGTATCTACAAAGATGCCTCTTCTAAATAAAGTTACATTCACTAGTACTGGGGCATAGGACATGGATATATCTTTTAGGGATGACACCGTTTAACACACACTACTATGTCTTGGATAGTATACAGTGGGAACTCAATAGATGGTAGTTTTGACTATTACATAGGATCAACAATATTATAAAAATGTTGACAGGACATCATTTCAGCAAGGGTAAATACGTGTGCCCACGGGTAAAAAATATTTTAGATTCAAAAATGTTTAATCACGAATAAAGGGAAAAGCAAACCCAGAAAAATGAGGCAAAGATGTTCATGCCAAAAGAAAAAAAAAAAGTTGTTTTTTTTTTTAAACCTGTGGTTGTGATTGTTCCATTATTGCACTGTACAAAGAATTGCTTAATGGGAAAACCAGGCTTCCGCAGTGCTGCCAGGTCAGGAAGCCCAGGGGTGGTTAGTGCTCTTAAACAGAGCGGGGGCATCCTTACCCCAGCAAAAGCAGAAGCTCTGGCAGAAGAAGGAAGTCTCAGGAGCCATTTACCGGGGGAAAGTGTCACCACCTTTCTTTATAAACATCATCAATGTGACTTTGCAACTCCAGGAAGGGCTCAGAGATATTTAGTCCTATATGCCTGGTAAGAAAGTAGTTTTTTTTAAAATCTTTGTAAATATTTGTCCTTGAGCCTGACCTTGATGACAAGGGCTAGGCGGGCCTTAGCTATCCTCATGGTCTCCAAGATGTGTTGTTGTGACATGGGAAGAGGGGTCTGAAAGCAAAGACCTGGGTTCGGATCCTGACTCTGCTTCTTACCAAGCAAACATCATCACATAACATTGTCATTCAAAAGCCTCAGCTTCCTCACCTTGTCAGTTAGATTATGAATTGTGACCTTGAAGAGCTGTGGTGAGCACTGAATCTGAGAATAACTTTTTTTTTTCATTTTGTTGCTCTCAGTAGAGTGCTATTGCATCATAGCTCACAGCAACCTCAAACTCTTGGGCTCAAGCAATTCTCTTGCCTTAGCCTCCCAAGTAGCTGGGACTATAGGTGCCCCTACAATGCCCGACTATTATTTAGAGATGGAGTTTCGTTCTTACTCAGGCTGGTCTCAAATCTGTGAGCTCGGGCGATCCACCTGCCTCGGCCTCCCAGAGTATGAGCCACTACGCCTGGCTCATACTTAACTGTTTCTTTTCAAGTACTTTAGGCTTTACTAGTAGACGTTTTTAATCCTCATTTCACAGATGGGAAAACTGAGGTTCAAGGAACTTATGTCAGTTGCCCCAGATTAAAAGCTATGAAGTGTTAGAATGGAACAGGATAACAAAGGAGGTTGACAGAGGTGTCATGGGAAGGCAGGGGCAGGCACTTACCCCAGCCTGGGAAGCAAGGAAAGGCTTCCTGAAGGGGTGAGGTCTCAGCTGAGACCTGGAGATAAGAAGGGGAGGTGTTAACTGGGCTAATGGGGGGGATAGTGTTCCCAAAAGAGAGGACAGAAAATGCCAACATCCAGAAGCAGGAGTTATGTGAGGAAACACACATCCCAGTCTCACAGTTGGGACGGTGAGCCAGGGGTCCAGATGGTCCCATGAGCCACACATGAAGGGAAATCAACCACTGGGGAAGCCCCTCTAGGGCTTGTTTAATAGCAACACCTGCTAACATTCTTCTCGGAAAAACAAAAACAAGACCCATTTGTCCAACATGTCAACCCTCTCTGCTCCTTCTTTTTCTTCCAGAGTGAACCTCTGTGAATAACGTGAAGCACATCCTTCCACACTTTTTTCCATGTGGTTCCATATGTTTCCATATGTTTACACATTTCCCCAATTCTGTGATGCACACTTGATCTGAAAATGGGACATGTTTGACCACCCACAGCGTCTCACAATATAATGGGCAGTATATTTTTCTGTCTCAATGCCACACAAAGGAGCATCTTAAAATTGTGCTATATGCCCAGAGAAAAGGTGTAATATTGGGGGATTTCTTTAGCGAGGGATAATAACTGGCACCATACTGCCTGTAACACTCTGTAACTCGCTCCTTTAACCCACAGCACATCTTGGTTTTCTACCCATCTAGAAAGTGTATTCTTTCTATAGCTATAAAATATTCCATGAAATGGAGATACACATATAAATGACTAGCTGTTTCTCCATCTATGGGCACTGAGATGTACATATCTTTTTATTTTTTTTATTTATTTTTTTAAATGATAACTGTGTACATTGGTGCATTTATGGGATTCAGAGTACTGATTTGATATACAATGTGAAATGCTTACATTGAACTAAGTAACACATCCATCACAATTATATTTACACATCTTGTTTAATCACGGTTTCAAAAATGGTACAGTGGCCGTGCACAGTGACTCACATCTGTAATCCCAGCAGTTTGGGAGGCAGAGGATCAATTTAGGCCAGGAGTTCAAGAGTAGCCTGTGAAAAATAGTGAGACTCTCATCTACTAATTTTTTTTTAATTGCACACCTATAATTCTAGTTCCTAGGGAGGAGGAAGCAGGAGGATCACTTGAGCCCATGAGTCTGAGGCTACAGTTAGCTATTACTGGGCCACTGCAACTCCAGCCTGAGCAATAGAGTGAGAAAGAAAGAGAGAGAGAGAAAAGAAAGAAAGAAAGAAAAAAAATGACGATAATAAAGGCCATGTGTAAAAATCCCACAGCCAACATCATCCTCGTGGTGAAAAATGAAAACTTTTTCTCAGATAGCAGGAACAAAACAAATTTGCTCACGCTCATCACTTCTAGAAACATCCAGATAATCAGGCAAGAAAAAGAAATAAAAAGCATCCCAAGTCAGAAAGAATGAAGTAAAATTGTCCCTGTTTGCAGACAACGTGATCAAACATATAGAAAACCATAAAGATTCTGCTAGAACTAAGAAACAAAGTCAGTAAAACTGCAGAGTACGAAACCAACATGTAAAAATCAGTTGTATCTCTATAAACTAAAAATAAAATACCTGAAAAGTATATTATAAAAATATCCCATTGTGGTAGACTGTTGACCATGCTTATAAGAACATTCACAGGCTCTCGAGGGAAATGCTGGGAGCAGGACAACCTCTTGGCCTGGACACAAGCCCCCAAGCAACTTAATGCTCTAACGAGATAAGATCAGTCACTCACGAGTAAGCAAGTGTTGGCCCTTGAACATTAGTGGTGCATAGGGGTGGGAGTAGAGCCCTGGGGAAAAGAGCATGGAGCCTCCCCACACCTGTTGTATAGCCTTTCAATAAATAGCTGTGGCAGTGGTAGCTCTGGGCGCTCCTGCAGCCTCGAGGGAGGTTTCTCCGTGGCTCAGCTGTCCTGCACCTCTGGGGAGCGTCACCTCTTGCAAGCTTGTACTATCAATCCGTGTTCCGGCTGTTTCCTGCACATGGTATTGGGGTGACATAGTAGCACCAACATTCCATTTGCAAAAGCAACAAAAATAGATAACTCCACAGGCATAAACACAACTCGAGGAGGTGAAAGATTCCTGTGCTGTGAGCTGTAAAACATTAACAAAGGAAATGCCGCAAGACACAGGCAGGTGGGAGTCCTTTCCCTTCAGGGATTTGAAGACTAACGCTGTTTAATGCCCTTACCACTCAAAGCGATGTATAGATTCAGTGCAATTTCTATCAAATCCCAAGGGCATGTTTTACAAAGATAGACTAAAAACAATTCTAAAGTTGGCATGGAACCATGAAAGTTCACAAATAGTCAAATCCATCTCGAGAAACAACGAAACTGAGGACGTGGTACTTCCTGGTTTTGAGTCTACTACAATGCTACGGTAATCCCAACCCTACGTTACTGTCATAAACAGACACACCAACAGAACAGAGTGCAGCAACAGGTACGTGTGGTGAGGTCTCACCGTTAGGTTCACAAAGCCATCCCAGGAAAAGTGCAAGACACTCATTGCTAAACATCACTGTGGTCACCTTGGAAATGCAAGGCACCTGCATCCGTCCACCCCTCAAAGCAACTCTGGAACTCTTTTTCTGGAATGACCATCAGAGACGTCACCATACAAGTTCTAACAACGAAGTTCACAGACTTGCCACTGGGCACTTATGTTGGTGGCATTGTACAAGCAAGTGGGTAAG
This sequence comes from Galagoides demidoff, assembly GCA_963574575.1. Lineage (NCBI taxonomy): Eukaryota > Metazoa > Chordata > Mammalia > Primates > Galagidae > Galagoides > Galagoides demidoff. The sequence goes on along the minus strand of CAUYQV010177180.1, from coordinate 12,679 downwards.
GTTGCGTCACCTTGGTATATCAGTGTCTCACAGCTGTGTGTGTGTCCATGTGCGCTGGTGTCTTGCTGAGTGGCATTCATCACTGTTCTTGTTTGAGTGTCGTATGATGACCACGGTTCGGAAGTGGAGGTTAGGCGCTGACATCGGTGCACGGCTTTCCAAGGGGAGTACCTCAGAGTTGACCACAGTGGTGTTCAGTAATGAGTTACGCAGCACTTTTTCTAGAATGAATCTGGGAAGCTAATTGCCAGACCTCCTGTGTGTGTATATCGTCAACAGACCTTCCACTCAGGAGCCTGCAGCCCTCCACACACTCTCACCCTGGATGCCAGACTGTAGCACTGTGTGAAAGTCAGTCCCTTAGGTTTCCTGGTCTGTAGTGGTTTGTTACAGCAGCCTGAAGACTAATACACAAGCTGGTGCTGTGAGTGGGGACCTGCTGTGTCAAACACCCAGGGACACGGAGGTGGTGTTGGAGCAGATGCCAGCAGGAGGTGTCTGAGGTGCATGCAAGGAAAAGCCACCAGCCTGAAGAGAGTGAGTGAGTCTAGTGAACTCCTAAAAAGCAGAGCCATGTAGAGAGCTTCTGTTGTCTTAGAGGGTATATCACTGATGTCCAGCAGCCTGCGGGTAGGTGCATGACCGCAGGGACTTCTGGTGAAAGACCCCGAAGGAAATGAGAAACAGGTTCTTGGGCAGTGGCAGTAAGGCCAGCCCCACTGTGCAGGGCAGAGAACTTGGCTGGCTTGTGTCTCCTGTCTGTGGAAGGTGGAGCTGATGAGCTGAGGCCCTGGATATCCAGCAGAGGAGATTTCCAGGTAAAATACTGAAGGTGTGGCCTGCTATTTCCTTACTGCTTATTGCCAAATGCAAGAGGAGAAAGATAAAACAAAGGAATTGTTGAGCAAAAAGAAACCATAACTTGAAGATTTGGAAGACTCTCAGCCTACCTTTATTGCAAAAAAAGAGAAAACACATTCTGGAGATAAGAGGAGTGGGGCTGGACAGTCACTCGGTAACGAGATTGCCCATGGATTTAATCAGCCATCTCGGCAGCATCTGGGAACAGACTGAGATTATACTCGTGGAAACCCTGCCAATCTGAACTCCAGAGAACAGGGGAGGACGAGCAGGATGAAAGAGGCTGTCTGACTTTGGGGATCGTACAGGTTGGGCCAACACAGCTACCCAGCCTCAACATCCACTGTCTTTTAAGAAAAGGTGAGAGCAACCTCAGAGCCACTCACAGACCACCGGGGACTCAGAGTGGCAGCTCCACCCCGCACCTTGGGATGGGCTCCCCAGGAGGGTGGTGGCACTGGGCTCTCAGAAGCCCAGGGGGAAGGACGCTGCCCCTGGGCCTGTGGTGGTCGGGGCAACCCTGATGAGTCCTTTAGAGGACCACTCTTGAGACTTAAGAGCTAATGAAATTTGCCTTGCTGGGTCCGGATTGCTTGAGACCCACCTTCATCCTTTCCTGTTGATACTTCCCTCTTTAGAGTGGGGATGTCCAGCTGTGTCCCTCCCATCAGTACACCTTGGAAGCACATGGCATCTGGCTTCCCCAGTTCCCCTCTCCTCACAACCGCAGGGTGAATTCTGCCTTGAGTACCACCCATACATCATTCAGATAACGTACTTTTTTAAAAAGTATTTCATTGTGTTAAGAATGCCTAACATGAAATATGCCCCCTTAGCAAATTTTTAGGTGTACGCCATGTACTGTTGACACAAGGGCAGAGTTCTGTATCTCATCTCAGGGGTTACCAAGTCAAGCTTGGCTTGCTGGTCAGTGTCCCCCACGACCCCTCCCTTGGCCCTGAGAACCATGTCACTCTTTGATCCTGTAAATTTGGCTATTCTAGATGGCTTGTTGAGGTGGGATCCTGCAGTGTCTGTCTGTCTGTTACTGGCTTATATCACCTAGTATACTGTCCTTATGTCCTCACCGTCTGTCCATGTCATCATGTCCCACAGAATTGCCTTCTCATTAAGCTGAACGCCTATCACTGTATGCAGACACTGTGTCTTCTTTGTACATCTGTCAAGGGCTGCAAGGTTGTTTCCACATCACAGCGACCGTGAGTAGGTTGAGAATGGGACGCTGACATACCTCAGAGAGCCTGATTTCACTCATCAGAGCAAGTCCTGGCAGGGTGGATGCTGGACCAGACAGCAGCTCTATTTTTACCTTGTGCAGACACATCCACCCTGTTTCCATAGGGACCGCACCATTTTGTATCCCTACCAGGAGTGGGATGGCATGTGTGTTTCCTCCAGTCTTGTGTTAAAATCTGGTCCCCAGGGGTGGAGGTGGCAGGTGTTTGGGTCACGAGAAAGACTCCTTGTGAATGGCGTGGCCTCCCTGTGGTGCTGAGCGAGTTCTTGCCTTACTCGTTCTTGCTCTGAACTGGTCAAGTGTGGGCTCCCTGCGGCCCCTCTCTCCCCGGACACGCCTGCTCCTCCTTGCCTCCTGCCGTGATTGGGAGCTCCCTGGACCCCTCACGGGAAGCAGACACGTGCACTGAGCTTGTCTTACCCTCTGCAGGACGGGGAGGCAAATGAACCTCTTTTCTTTAAAAGTCACCCAACCTTAGGCATTTCCTTTGTAGCAATTCGAAATGGACTAACACAGTGTGTTCAAGTTTCTCTTTTCTCTACAACTCACCAACACTTGCCATTTGGGGGGGTTGGGAGGACAGTAGCCACCTGACAGGTGTGAGTGAGGCTCACTGTGGTTTTGATCTGCATTTTCCTGATGACCAGGGATGTGGGGTGCTCTTTCAGATCTAGTGGCCAGTTGTATCTCTTCTTTGGAGAAAGGTCTGTTCAAATCCTTAGCCAATTGTTAAATCAGGTTATTAGATTTTTTTTAAAGGGCATTGTAGATTAACCCCTTATCAGAGATATGGTTTGCAAATACGCTGTCCCATTTCACAGGCTGCCTTTCCACCCTGCTGAGAATTCCCTTTGTTATGCCGAAGCTTTTCGGTTTGAAGTAGTTCCACTTGTTTGGTTTTGGTCTCGTTGTGTGTACTTTTAGTGCCACACTCTGAATAATATCTAAGTTGTACGTCATAAAGCTTCCCCCTGGGTCTTCTCTTAGGAGTTTTACAGATTTGGATCTTGCATTTAAGTCTTTTATCCATTTCAAGTTTATTTCTGTATATGGTATAAATGAAGATCTAATTATTTTCCGTTTCATGTAGATATCCAGTTTTCTCCACACCACTTGTTGAAGAGACTGTCCTTTCTGCATTGGGTGCTCTTGTACCCTGGTGAGACCCCCACCCCTGCCACACAGACTGGCCTTCTCACTACAGCCACCCTCTTGCTGCGTCCTCAGGGACCCTGCCTGCGTGCATACCCTCCTGGTGTCACCACCTCTTCCCAAAAGGACACTGGCCCCACTCAATAGGGCCTCACCCCATCTTACCTCTTTAAAAGTCCCATCTCCAAATACAGTTCTGTCAGGGGTTAGGAATTCAACAAATGAATTTGGGGAGCACAGTTCAAGCCCTGAGGGTGTTTGGCTGTGTTATGGAGAGGGATGGGGGTGAATCGTCAAGTAAGAGCAAGGCTGAACACACTGGAATGACAACACAGACGTTCTGTAGCACGTGAACAGGGCCATTCTCCATGGAAAGTTGGTGCCAGAAGCCTGGGGGCAGGGTGAGGAGAGAAAGGACATGAGGAAGTAGAGATGGTGACCGCAGAGCAGAAGCCTTAACCTTCAGGTCCTTTTCCAGCACAGCGAGGCCTCTCCTCCCCTGCCCCCTGCCAGTGCCCTGTGCTCATGATGGCCTCAGACCCTCTGAAGACATTGGGCCAAGGAGCCCTGGACTCAGAAACATGGGGAAGGTGCCTAGAGTGAGGCTCGGGCCAGGGAAGATGGGGACAGGTCACAAGCTGCATAATGAGTAGCCCTCTACCCACAAAGCCCACCAGGCTCCAGGCAAAGCCCAGCAGGAGAGCACTCACTCCGAAGGCTGGATCTATGCTGAAGACTGCAGACAGGGTCAGTGACCTGAGGCCAGCTGCTCAGCAGCAGCTCTACCTGTAGGAGGGAGCCGGGCTACAGGAGGAGAGAAGGCCCCTTGCACTACCTGGCAGTGTGTCCAGAGAGCACACCTCAGCTGGGAAGGACTGGTTACCAGGAACACACACGTGAATTCAGAGAGAAATGCTGAATGGTTGAGAGCGGATGTTCTGAGAAGGAAGCTGGGAAGGGACAGTGCGTATTGCCAGCCACGGGGCACTGCAGGGCACTGTATCAGGACACCCCACACCTCCACTCTCAGGGGAGCTCTGAACCCACCGAGAGCTGGACAGACGTTAGACAAGTGTGGGAGGGACAGAAAAGCAACTAACCCCTACGTTCCTGCTCCCTAGAGATGCAGGCAGGGGCACCCCGGTGCAGGGCATGGGCTCCCATGGACCGGCGGGCGGGGCAGGCACACTGCACCCGCATAAACCCTCTATCTCTTGAGGAGTGGAACAGGCCAGGCTGGCCGCTCCAGGACGGACACCAGCAGGAGCAGAGCCCTGGCACAGCCTGTTTTTCTCAGCTACACATATGTGTTCTTTTGCTTAAAATAAATGTTAGCCTGAAAACAATTCAAAGAAAGAAGCTGGTTTGACGACCGACATCCTCACTTGCCCATCTCCGGCCTTCTCCAAGTGACTGTGGGCCCCAGCCCTCTCTCAGGTGGAAGAGCCTGGGATCAACCCACCAGAAATGCGGCTGGTAGCACCCTGAGAGGTGGGGCACAGGCACTGCTGGGTCCCAGCTCCACACTGCCCTGGCCCAGAGCCCCTCCAAGGAGACCAACTTCACTCCTTGGGGCCGGCAACTGTGTTCAGATGGTGTGGGGAAAGTCCAGAGCTGGAAATCCGTGGGCTTCCATCACTACATATGCAAAACCCCAGGATTAGCCTACTTCGTAAGGTCCCTGTGAGTGACAGAAAGGTCTGAGACACCACCTGGCCCTAGTGGCCCTGAGCTGGCATCCCACAGCCCCAGCGACCTCCCCCAGGGGAAGAGCCTCCTGCTCACAGAGCCAGGCATTCACAGTGCCAAAACTGAGATTGATGAGCAATTAATGTGAAAATCTTGGAGGAATCTCCACTAATTAAAAAGCAGATGGAGTTTTAAGAAAAACCTAGCCAGGCTTCAGGCTCCAAATTATTACAAAATCAGATTCATTTCGTGACAAAGAGGCAGCCTAAAAATGCAAAATAGAATGAAATCTTCTGTGAAATGAGATGGAGAGCACTCTGTGCACCCAACACCCGGGAGGCGCTCAGCACGCGCGCCCCCACCCTGCGTCCTGTGGCGCCCACACACCCAGCCTCCAGGGCTCGAGACCCACGGGGCAGTGGTGAGCTTTGTGAAGTGGCCCCAACCTGGGAGGGGTGCCTCAGGAGTGCTCAGACGCAGGCATTCTTCAGCTGTGTGCTAAATATAACTTCCTAAAAACAAAGCTGTGCACCAGGCCAGGGCCACTTCACAATGAAATGGCTACAGGGAAGGAGCAGTGAGAGCCCCTGTCCACAAACCTCACCAGGTGACGTTTGAGCCACCTGGGAGGAAGGCAAGAGGGGACCCTGGGCAGTTCGGTGCCACGAGGGGACTCTACATTCTGTGTCTTCAGGTCACAGGATTCTGCCCAGGTCATAACATGTCACAGGGAGCTGTCTTTTCCCTCAACAAAGCCTCTCTTTTACTCTATGCCCGGGGACACTCACCTGCCTCTCTTTGGCCACTAGAGACAACACTCTGTGTTACCTCATGCTCGAGGGATGAATCAGGCACCCCCAAAGCACCAGTCCTTGCTGTTGGCTGCTGCACCCAGCATGGGAGTATGGGACAACAAGGTGCCCCCAGACACCTGGCCTGCTGCTTTCTGAACGAGGGAAAATCATTTATTCCACAGACCCCAGAGGTGTAGAATTAGGAATCTGCGTGCAAAGTGCAAATGTCCCCTTGAGAGCCAACCAAAGCCGCCTTTGCTGCTGTGACGTCCACTCGGTCACAGGACGGTCCATGAATTAGTCGTGACCAGGGATGGGCCAGTGGCGGAGCCCAGGCCTGGGGCCCTCTGCTGCCAGGGCCCTGGGCCTGTGTCTCCATCACTTTCTCGTTTGTCACCCTGCACCCCCGCCCTGTGATAAAGATTTGCTGCATTGGGAAAATTTTTAAAGGTTCTTTGAATAGACCTTTTGCACATTTTAAATTTTTTAATTTTTTAAAAAGTTTTTTGTTTTTTTGAGACACAGTCTCAAGCTGTTGCCCTGGGTAGAGTGCCATGGTGTCACAGCTCACAGCAACCTCAAATTCTTGGGTTTAAGTGATTCTCTTACCTCAGCCTCCCAAGTAACTGGGACTACCGGCACCCACCACAACGCCCGGCTATTTTTTGTTGCAGTTGTCGTTGTTGTTTAGCTGCCCTGGGCTGGGTTTGAACCGGCCGGCACCCTCCCCACTGAGGCAGCTGGTTGACGTGGTCGGCACCCTACCCACTGAGCAAAAGGCACCACCATCTTTTACATATTTTAATAGTTTCTTAGTAAAGGATTTACTGGCAGACCCCAAAATGCCGTCAGAGTGGGCAGATGTCCTTAGAATTCCTGGGTTCCCTAAAATTGTGCAGAGCTTATAACTATTTTTTGGTGCTGGGCTGATGGCTGGGGCTGCCTGCAGTGTCAGCAAAGCCCTGGCATAAATCCAACCTGAATTCAATGCAGAGGTCCAGGAGGACCCCCTGGAAGCACATGAAGGAGCTCCCTGTGGGTAGGTCACCGCCACCCGCAGTCAGAAGACCCAGGTTCTAGCCCCCGCACATCTCCAGTGAACCAGTCTGCCGAGCATGGCCCTGGGCTTCTGTCTCCCCTTTGCAATAGGAAGCAGACAGGACATGAGGGATTCAGGAACTGAGGGGTACGGAGCAAGTGGCCTGGAACCAGTGCAGCTGCCTGCAGACAGCGCACCCACACTTCTCTGTGGAGATCACCGTGTCCTACCCCCACTCCCTCATTGCCATGGAAAAATGAAAGTGGAAAGCCAAGCTCAGTGGGCCGGTGAATTCCCCAGCTCTGTCCCTGTAGAGCAGGACTCTGCAGGCCCCTGCAGCTCACCAGCAGAGGAAGCTGCAGGTGGCTGTCCCATAGCAGCTCAGCACACCCCCTGCTCCAGTCTTGGCCATGGCCTCTCAGGGAGGTTGCCCAGACACCCTGGGTGGCTTGCAATTACTGCAGGCTCTGTCTTTCTGGATAAATCTCTCCCAGACATTCCAGCCTGTGTCTAACTAAGGTTGGTGTGATGTACGATTCAGCAGGTAAGATCACCCTGGGGGTGGTGAAAGGTCAGCTCACCAGCCCCTGCATCCCAGCCCAAGAGAGGCAGGAGCCACTGTTGTCCAGGCTGGTTCAGCAGGCGTTGTGATCTCAAAGAACCCACACAACCACCCTAGGGACAGGCTGGGGCGTCCCCCCTCCTCTGACAACTAAGAACTGGGCCTGTGGTCAGACAGCAGGAACATCCCAGACAATCCCACTGGCCCAGGAAGGCAGCTCCTACACCCTGAGCTCCAACTTTCCATCTGGAATCAGTGCCTTCCAGAGCCTCCATGTACTTCATGGGTGAAGAAAGCCTGATTCCTGGAGGGAGAAAAGGGTCTCTGCCTATGGGACATGGGGAGATGGTCCCAGATTATCTGGGTGTCCTGAGAAAGATTCCACACACAGGCAGTCTGAGGCCATGTGGGGAGACAGCAGCCACATATCAAGTGGCCAGAGCTGGAGCCCCAAGACAGCGTGGCCCTGTGGACACCTTGATTCAGGCCCCTGACACTGAATTAGGACCTCTGGCCTCTAGAACTGTAAGAGAATAACCTTTTCCTGATTAAGCCCCAAGTCTGGGGTCCCTTGTTACAGCAGCCACAGCACAAAGGCTTCTGGGAGGAAAGTGACCGCTCAGAGAAGTCTATAGGTCCCTAGCCAGCACTGTCCTCTCCCCAAAATGACTCAACCTCTATCCTGGGCAATGGCATGTCCTTTCTCAGCTTGTGACCTTCCTCTAAGCTCCAGAATCCTGTTGAGCTATTCCAAGACATCCTACATGGTGAGACCAAAGGGAGCCCTCCACCCCCACCCCCCCACATCCCAAATACACCACACCTCGGGTCTCTCCACTCACCCCGCAGGCTGTGGTCATTCTTTACTCCTCCACTCTCCTCAGAACAACAATTCCAGGGACAGATTGTAATGAGTCTCCCTCCTCCTGCTATGGTCTAGCCCCATCAACCCTGCTTGGGCCACTGCACCCCCTGAGAGCCACTGTCATCCAGCCCTACCATCCCTGATGAGGCCACCCCAACCCATGAGACCTTCCATGGTCCAGTCCCACCATTCCTGATGAGGTCCACACCCTCTAAGAGCCTCCCAGTGCAGCTCCTGGATGTACCCTCCACACAGCAGCTCAAAGGATCACCCCTAAACAGAGATCTGAACATGCCACTTCTTAGCAACCAGAATAATTCCCAAATTCTTCAGCAGAGACTAAGACTCTGTCTGTCATGTCTGAGCTAGTGCCCCGTACTCTGTGGCTACTCAGATCCCTGAGCTCGGCCCCTTCTGAATGTCCAGACCCCAAGTCTCTGTCCACACAAGAGGCCCATGCACCCCACTGCTCCCCAACACTTCTCTCAGATCATCCTTCTGTAGCAGTGATCACTGTTAGTGCCCTGGTCGCTTATTCATGCCAGTGCCCAGGCCAAGGTTGAATATGTCCCCCCAAATTCTATGTGTTGGAACCTTAATCCCTGATGGGACGATGTGGGGAGAAGGAGCCTAAAAAGCATGACTGGGTCCAGAGAGCAGGCCGGTCATTGTGAGAGTGGTTGTTACAAAATGACCTGGTGCCCAGTGCCTCTCTCAACTTCACATACTTACTGCCACCTTCTGCCCTTCCACCATGGGCAGGTGCTGGTGTCATGCTCTTGGGCTTCCAGTCCTCAGAACTGTGAGAAGTCAATTTATCTTTTTAATAAATTACCCTATATATGCTATTCTATTTTAGAATCAGAAAATGGACCAAGACTCCCCACTAGATGCCAGACCCTGAGATGCCAGCCTGAGTCCTGTGCTTGACTGGCCCATTCTGGAGACACACCCAGCACCCAGTAGGTCTCAGCATAGGTAAATATGTAGCAATTTCCAGAACTGACATTGGACAGTGAGGGATTATTGCCACACCTAGTTAAGTGCCTTGTCTTATATCACACAGTTTATAAACCCAAGAGCAGAAAAGAGAATGAGATTTTAGATTTGAGTGGGCTGGAAATGGTGAGGCACCAGAGGGACAGGGCAGTGCAGGTCACTCTTTCCTGACAGCAAAGAAAGCAAAGAGGACAGTAGCAGGGAGTGGGCCCAGGAGGAGAGCAGATCGGCCTCGGGTGGAAAATCTGCAGGTAAAGCCTGCAGTCAGCATCAGAGAGGCAGCAGCAGGGCAGGTTCCCCTGAGTCTGAGCTGGAGGGCGAGTCCCAGGGACAGAGACTAGCTGTGAAAAGTGCGACTGGGCCCTCCATGCCAGGCCACAGGACCCTTGCACCATCTGCCCATCAGCACCATGTTCACTGAGGCCCCATGGAGCCATGCCAGAGCCCCACTGCCCAGCAGGGCTGAGAATCTGTGGACGGTGATGGGGCACCTGACCAGCACCACTGTCCAGCTGCAGCTGCCACAGGTCAAGCACAACCGAGGTGACATCCCTCCCCTGCCAACCTGCAGGGCAATCATGGGGGACAATGGGCAGCGGGCTGACTCAGGACACTCCCCTTCAGGGCAGCTTGTCAGAGAGACATGGATTACTGGCCAGTGAGTCCCATCTGCAGCCTAGACACACAGAAAGATGCTCCTTCCCACACCCAGAAACAAGCCCTGTGTAGGATGAGGGTACCTGGCCTCCTGGCATTTCTATCCCCCCAGCTCTGTCCTCTAACTTATCTCCTACAGAAATAATGACCCCCTCCACTCCACAGCCAGAGTTCCCGAAACACCTTCTCCTCACTGCTTTAAATAGAGGACAAGATGTGGCACTAACCCCCATTTCCTCTCAGGGGCCCCCTCTCAAGATCCCAGAGATGATGAGGAAGTAAGTGGGTACTGAGTGGGGTGTGGGAGGACTGAGGGTGGAGGCACACAGGAATGTCCAGTCTGGTTTCTGGAAAGCAGAGGGAAGGTGCTCAGCAGCTGCCCCTCTGCTCCAGTGATGTGTACAGGGCTTAGGGGCAGGCTGGGGGCTCCACTGCTGCCCCCAGCAGACTGTGCCCAGAGATGGCTGTGAACACTTTGCAGGGTGTCACCTGGGAGGGGCTCAGGATAGATGGCCAACCTGGCTTTCCTAACAAACCCACTCCCCAGATAACCTGTTAACCCCTTAGTTCAGCCATCCATGAATAAATTAGGCCACTTATGAGGGCAGAGCCCTCAGGACCCAATCATCTTCCAAAGGTCCCACTGCTCAGCTCTTCTACCCGGGGACCAAGTTTCCAACACATTAAGATGGGGACATCCAAACCCCAACAGTGCCTGGGATCCTGGCATAAGCCACTGTAAGGAGGATCACAGAGAAGGTGTTTCCTCATGTCCTGCAGCTTGAAGTCCCAGAACTTAGTAGCAACAGACCTGGTTGGTTCCTACCCAGGCCTCTTCATGCTGTGTAGATGCTGTGTCCTCCCTGTGTCCACATGGGGTTGTCCCTCTGTGTGGCCTATGTCCTCATCTCCTTTTCTGATAAAGGCAGTCCAGTTGGCTCAGGCACCCCCACAATGGCCTCACTTTGCCTCTAGGACCTCCTGAAGAGCCTGTCTCCAAACACAGTCACAGTCTAGGCCCAGGGCTTCCATCTGGGACACAAGCCAGCCCTCAGGGCTGAGGAGGTGGCAGGATACTTGGGGGAGGTCCTGGCTGCCTCTGCTGCTCAGCTGCTGCTGTGAGGGCAGAGACTGATCCCCAAATTCCTGTCCCTGACTTCATGGAGAGGACAGCACTGTAAAGGCAGGAAGCAGCCCTGGAGATGGAGACTTCTGGATGATGCCAAAGTGTTTCATAAGAGTAAATTCTGCCCTCCCCCCACGTGTAGCAGAATCCTCAGCTCTCACCAAGAGCTCGCCCTGTTGAATTAGACACCGAAATCTCTCCAGTGATGTCCCCAATGTCCTTGATGGCAGTGCACATTCCAGGTGCAACGAACTGTCCCTCATTCCCTCTACTGACCGGATAGAGCAGTTACAACAGTCTCTATCTCAGGGTGTGCCCATCTTCGGGATCCCAGGCTGGCAAAGCAATCAGGGAGCTCAACACCATTCTCCTCACTGGTGCCCTCTGCCTGTCTCCCAGCCCACTGTTGGCCAACTGCTCTATGCTGTCCCTGGTTCTGATGGCCACACTTGATGTGTGTAAGTCATCAGTCAGCATGGGCTCTACCTCTGAGCCTTGTTCTAAATACACATCTTCATGATCTCAAAATTCAGGTTCCTTCCAACAGACGTCAAGAAAACCGGGGCTTCTCTCTCTTAATCTGCAGCCCAAGCAGAGCCGCATTCTGCCCGCATCTGAGAACAGAAGCCCTAGGCAGCTGGTCTCATTGGCATGCGGCTGGCAGGGGCTGAGCAAGATGCACAAGCCAGGCCCAGTGCGGCTGAGTGTCCCTGGAGCCCAGCTCACCAAGAGCAGTCTCTGCACCAGGCAGGAGATGCAGACTTGGCACCAACATCTCATCTCTGCAGGGAGTGGACCCTCTGGGAGGCCACATACTGTCCTTAACCATCCACTTCCTAAGGGCCTCAAGACAGCCCTGGTTTGCTGCGACCCTGGTCCTTAAAACCTCCATTGTTTGATGAAATCCATCACTGCTTGCCATTCTTAAAATGTTTGTTTAAAGCTCCTAAAATCATGGATTGCTAACTTCAGACACAATTCTGACCAGTGAGGCCTCAGCCACACTGAGGGAAGAGCAGTCAGACCATCGATGGCACGTCCCCAGGAGCCACTGGTGGGGGCAGGGCTGTGTCTGTCACTGGCTCTTCAGAACATCTTGTGCTGGGTTTAAAAGATGCTGCCACAATGTGCATTACAGATCAATGACTTGATGGCAATTTTTCAGAGGTACAGAAAGGAAGTCTGGGTAGGTGTGCTGGTCATGAAAGGGCAAAGACTCTCTTGGCTTCGAGGATTGGGCGACCACTGAGCCATGATGCTGCCTAGGAGAAGGGCACAGGACCCAAGGGGACCAACACCTGCACAGGTCCCTGGGCATGGCAGGCCACTCGGCCTGGAGGGGCTCCAGACCCGCCTCCCCTTCTGTCCCCACCTACATATCTATCCCAGTTGATCCCCAGGTTCACATCCCCCAATGGATCCCCAGCTTCACATTCCCACAGTGGATCCCCAGGTTCACATCCCCCAATGGATCCCCAGGTTCACATCCTCCTCAGTGGATCCCCAGGTTCACATCCCCACAGTGGATCCCCAGGTTCACATCCCCCTCAGTGGATCCCCAGGTCCACATCCCCCTCAGTGGATCCCCAGGTTCACATCCCCCTCAGTAGATACCCAGGTTCACACCCCCCTCAGTGGATCCCCAGGTTCACATCCCCCTCAGTAGATACCCAGGTT
>CAUYQV010177177.1:0-15470 GCA_963574575.1 Galagoides demidoff | reverse complement strand
GTTCTTTGCAGGCAGATTTGTGTACTTACTCATATCTGTGCTTCCCACAGTACAGAGCATTGAACATGGCACATAGGAAATGCTGAGAACAGCTTGGTTTCTTGGACACCCAAATTCTTTTCTCTCCTCTTGAAATCAAATAATGCTAACTGGCAAGCTCATCTAGGCCTGAGTGCTCAAACCTATTGGTAATCAGAAGGTTTCGAGTGGATTGTATTTAAATACTTTAAAGACTTGGAATCTGTCTCAGAACTTGCAGGACAATATAATATATTGAGTTTCTCTCCTCTCTTTGTTATTGGAAACGGTACATGAACCAGCCCTTGGTAGAAAGATACACTGAAATTAAGAAGCAGAGTGTTGCCAGGCCCATGCAATGTGATTTCATCCATGTTGATGTTCATTGCCCTTAGCAAAACCTCTGGATTTAACGTGTAATCATGTTTGCAGTGTCCATGCTGATTTTACAACTCGAAGGATTATAAGAAAATCCATTTACTTTATCTTTGTGTAATTGGAGATTCTTGATTGTTACTATTTTAGTGGGAAAAATACCACAGTCAAAATGGTCCACAAGATACATATTGATGTTTTTGCCCTAAACCCCCAACATTTAAAAATGCTGGGTATGAATCACTAAGCGTGAAATAGATAAAAAATTGGCAGGCATTGTAGAAAGCAATAGAAATATGTGTGCCCTTTGGGCTTATGTTGGAAAGAAAAAATAATTTGAAAATGTCAGGTTTAGAAGAGCAAAATCCCCTTGTGAGGTGCCAGAACAGGGAACACGCTTAACAGGCATCAAGCATGGATTACCGAATGTCCTCAGAGGAGAACGTCCATGGGTATCATTGCTTGGCAGTGACAAAACAATTCAGGTATTTATGAAATCTAATTGAAAATGCTCTCTGTTAACTCCTGCTCGCCTCCTCGGAGTACTGAGTTTTTGTATTGGCCTTTGGGCATTTGTCTGTGTGTATGAACCCATTATTTAGTATATATACCTAAACCATTATATATGATGCTTTAAATTACAACACAATTATACTTTCTGAGTTTTTGACACATGAAAATATCTCTGCTTTCTCATGTGAATGTCATACTTGTGGCATAGTTTATTCAGGATCACAGTCCTCTCTCCAAGTGGTAGTAAATATTGGCTGTTGTTCTTTTGGCTTCTAGTTTTGCAGGTTAAACAATCTAAGTCCACTTTGTTTTTCTTCTAAAGTGATTTTTAAACAAATATTTATTCCTAGAATCAAAAATTTCACCTGATAGACTAGGAGTGTGAGTTGTCCAGATGGATTTGAAAAATTTATCTTTTTTTCCTCTTAATGATGGTTCATTTCTGTTTTTTTTTTTAGTGATTATTATTTTTACTCCATCTCTTTTTTCTTAAAGTTCCACTTTTCATAGTTTAAAAGTACAGGTATTCTAGTCTCTGGGTTTTTTGTTTTCTCCAGGGTTTTAAAATTATTTTTTCCTCTTGATTTTCACTTTTTTCATCTCTTTACTTTATTACCTTTACAAATCAAGATCTATTTTTCTAATCAATACATCTGCTTATTTTTATAAAATTCAAAATCAAATATCTAGAGCCTTTTACAATTTAAATTACCTACCACATTTTCACCTTACATTACTTATTATTTCATTTTTAAAAACCTTTTCTAATTAGTATAATAACTTCATCTTCATAGGAGTTCGTATGATCTCCCTTATTCACCCTAAAAATTTCTGAAACACTGAAATAACCTGTTCCTTGAAGGTTTGGTAGAACTCTGTTGCATGAAAACTCGATAGAATTGTAAAATTATATAGGTCTATTTACCACGGAGAAGGATTTTTAAAATTTGATTTGCTCTTTATTCTGTTTATATGATTATTTAAGAATTCTTTTTCTTCCTGAGACAGTTTTAGTAATTTATATATTTCTACATTCTAAATACAATAGTCCTTCATGTTATGTAAGTCTTCAAAACTTTCAGCATATGTCTCTTCATGAAAGCTTTCTATTTTTTAAGTTGGCTGAATATTTAGTTATATTATCTAGTTTTTTCTTTAAGGTGAATGTGAAACAAAGTATATCAAGGAAGAGAGAGAGAGGTTCACAGAGCAAGAGACATTCTCCATAGACAGCAAATGCCTCCATTGTCATGACAAAATGGCCAAGGGGCTGTTATCTTTCTAAAAAAATCCATTTTTTTGTAGCTATTGTAAATGTGATTTTATTCTTGATTTGATTGTCAGCTTGGCTGTTATTAGTACAGAGAAATGCTGGTGATTTGTTTATTTTGATTTTGCACTGTGAAATTTCACTAAATTTATTTATTAATTCTGGAAGTCTTTTAGAGGAGGCTTTGGAATTTTCTAGGTACAAGGTAATATTGTCAACAAGAAGTGGTAGTTTGACCTCCTCTTTTCCAGTTTGGATACTCTTCCTACTTTCCCCCAACAGCTCTGGCGAGGCCTTCTAGTACTACGGTGCATAGAAGTGGTGGCAGTGGGCATTCTTATCCTTTTCCACTTTCAACAGTTCCCCATTTGCAGTATGATGCTGGCTTGTGAGTTCGGCATATGTGATTTTTATTATTTAGAAGTATGTTCCTTCTATGCCTAGTGTATTAAGGGTTTTTATCATGAAGGGTGATGAATTTTATCAAATTTTTTTTCTGCACTTATTGAGATGATAATATAGTTTTAAATTCTGTTTATGTGGTGAATCACATTTATTAATTTTGTGTTTTTGAACCATCCTTACTTCTCTCAGATGAAACCTGCTTTATCATGATGAATTTTTTTAATACTCTGTTGGATTGGTTTGCTACCATTTTGTTTAAGGATTTTCAGTAGTTTATTGTTGTTGTTGTTATGTCCTTTCCTGGCCCTGCTATCAGGGTGATACTAGCTTTATAGAATGAGCTAGGGAGGACTCCCTCCTTCTCAATGTTAAGGAACAGTTTCAGTAGGGTAAGATCCAATTTGTCTTTGGAGGTCTGATAGAATTCGGCTGCTAATCCATCTAGTCTTAGAGTGTTTTTTGTTGGGAGACTTTTGCTACTCATTATTTGTCTGTTCAGGAATTCTATTTCTTCTGAATTTAGGTTTGGGAGATATGTATTTCCCAAACTTTATTCATTTCTATAGATTATCTAGTTGGTGTGCGTAGAGGTATGTATAGTAGTAGCATTGGGTGATCTTTTTTATTTCTGTGGAAATGTCTCCTTTTTCATTTCTTTTTCTTTTCTGTCCTTCTCTCTCTCTCTCTTTTTCTTTCTTTTTTTTTTTGAGACAGAATCTTGCTCTGTTCCCCAGCTAGAGAGCCATGACCTCAGCCTAGCTCACAGAAATCTCAAACTCTGAGGCTAAGGAAATCTTCCTGCCTCAGCCATCTGAGTAGCTGGAACTATAGGCCTGTGACACCATGCTGGGCTCACTTTTCTATTTTTGGTAAAGCAAGTGGTCTCTCTTAACTCAGGCTGGTCTCAAACTCCTGACCTCAAGTGATCTTCCTGTAGCAGCCTCCTAGGGTTGTAGGTAGTGCTAGGATTGCACCCAGCCTCCTTCATTTCTGGTTGAGCTTATTTGTTTTTTTTTTTTTTTCTTTTTCATTTCTTCTTCTTTTTTTTTTTCTTGTGAATCATTTCTATTCAAAGAACTAACTTTTGTTCCATTAATTCTTTGCATTTTCTTGTTTTAGTTTCATTTGGTTTTGCTTTGATCTTTGTTATTTCTTATTTTTCTGCTACCTTTAGGTTTGTTTTATTCTTGCTTTCAATTTTCTTAAGGTGTGACATTAGGTTGTTAATTTGTGCTTTTCCCTCTTTTTCCTGTAGGCATTTAGTGCTATGGACTTTCCTCTTAGCAGTGCTTTTACTGTATTTCAGTGATTTAAGGCTAGTGTTATCATTGTCATTCAATTAAAAAATTATTTTGATTTACATCTTGATTTCTTCATTGACCCAAAGATGGTTCATCAGGAGGTTGTTTAATTTCCATTTATTCATATAGTTCTGAGAGTGTAGTCTGAGAAGACACATGGTCATGATTTTGTTGTTTTTAAATTTGCTGAGACTGCTTTGTGGCCTAACATATGGTCTGAGCTGGAAAATGTTTCATGTACTGATAAGAAGAATGTATATTCTGCAGTTTTGGAGTAGAATGTCCTGTAAATGTCTGTTAGGTCCATTTGTTTTAGAAGTCCATTTAAGTCCAATGTTTACTCATTGATTTTCTGCCTCAATGATATACTTAAGCAAGGTGAAAATTCTCTACAAGGAATTATAAAACACTGATGAAAGAAACTGTAGATAACACAAACAAATGGAAAAACATCCTATGCTCATGGAGTGAAAGAATCAATATTATTAAAGTGTTCATGCTACCCAAAGTCATTTATAGATTCAATGCATTTTCCTTCAAAATACCAATATTGTTTTGCACATAATTAGAAAAAGTAATTCTTAATATCATATGGAATCAAAATGAGCTTGAATAGCCATAGAAATCATAAGTAATAAGATCATATCTGGATGAATCATGTTATACAACTTCAAATTATACTTGTAGAGGTCATAGTAACCAAAACAGCATACTAGTGTAAAAGCAGAGACATAGATCAATAGAACAGAATAGAGAACCTAGAAACAAAGTCATATACCATAAGAAATTGATTTTTGACAAAGCAGACAAAAGCATACACTGGAGAAAGGATCCCCTATTCAACAAATGGTGCTAGAACTGGATAGCCACATGTAAAAGAATGAATTGAATCCCTATCTCTTACCAGATACAAAAATTCAGTCAAGATGGATTAAAGACTTAAATTTAAGACCTGAAACCATAAAAATTCTAGAAGAAACATCAGTAGAACTCTACTAAACATTGGCCTAGGCCAAAACCTTATGACTAAACCCCCAAAAGAAAATACAATAAAAACAAAAATTGGCTTGACACCTGTGGCTCAAGTGGCTAAGGCACCAGCCACATACAACTAATGGCAGGTTTGAATCCAGCCCGGGCCCACCAAAACAATGACGGCTGCAACCAAAAAATAGCTGGGCATTGCAGTGGGCACCTGTGGTCCCAGCTACTTGGGAAGCTGAGGCAAGAGACTCACTTGAGCCCACGAGTTGGAGGTTGCTGTGAACTGTGATTCCACAGCACTTTACCCAGGGGGATAGCTTGAGGCTCTGTCTCAAAAACAAACAAACAAACAAACAAACAAACAAAAAAACCCAATAAAAACAAAAATTAATAAATGAGACCCAATTAAACTAAAAAGTTTCTGCATAGCAAAAGAAATAATCAACAAAGTTCATAGCCAACCTATATAAGAGAGACAATACTCGTAAATATATATCTAAAAAAGACAAATATCTAGAATCTGCAAGGAAATCAATCAACTCAGCAAAAACAAACAAACAAAAACCCTGCTCCACCCCATTAAAAATGGGGCAAAAACATGGAAATGCATTTTTCCAAAGGAGAGATACAAATGACCAAAAAATATACATAATAAAATCTATATTGCTAGTGTCGATATAGATACTGTAGGTTTTTTGTTATTTGTTTGGCATTTCATTTTCCATGCCTTCAGCATTTTTGGATCTTTATTTTTAGATGTGCCTCTTGTAAACAGAATATAGCTAGATTTTTAAAAACCAGGCTTACATTGTCTGTCTTTAATATGAAATAATTAGTTCTATTTTGCTTTTTCATTTACTAGTGGGTGCTCTATTTTATATTGTGCTATTTATTTTGTTTTCTTATGCTTTTAAAATGTTTCTTTTTAAATTGTTGAATTTTTTTTCCACTCTCTTGGGTTAGGTTGGAGGTTATTCATTCTATTTCTATTCTTTCAGTGGACATCCTTGAACTTGTACCATGGACAATTAATGATTTAGCCAAGTCTGAAGTGGATAAAAACAATTAACCTCCGCTTTTGAAGGATGCTAGAATGTTACCTCTGATCATTCTTCTCTTAACTTATTGTTTTCCAGTATTTCAATTCTGTCTTTCCAACCATAAAATTCAATTATAATACCAGTAATAGCTGTTATTTTATAAAGACAACATTTATTATTGTCATTTTGTTAAAGTCTGACTATATCTCAGACAGTTCTTCTAAGATCATTTTCTTTCTTCCTAATATTGATCCTTTAAAAGATATCTCAGGGAGAATCTAGTGATGAATTCTTTCTTTAATTTAAAAAGTCTTTATTTCATACTTTCTTAGAAACAAAAGTTTTCTTGATTCATAAGTAGTTTTCCCTCTCAAAATACTGAAGATTTTATTTTATTCTCTCTTCAGATTCTGCTCTTGAGAAATCTGATCTAGTTTATTATTCTTCCTATGTAGCTTTTTCATATGTTCTCTTTATCTTCAATAATCTGTCTTTTCATTACAATTTGTTTCCATGTTGATTTCTTTTTGTTTATCCTAATTGGCATACATTTTGATTTTCTTATCTAAGGTTTCTTATTTTTCATCAGTTTGGGGAATTTTTTAGTTGTTATTCCTTGAATATTTTCTTTTCTTCAACTTCCTTATTTTCTCCTTCTGGGTATTTAATTAGATGAATGTTCGAAAGTCCCATTCTATACTTTTGTGCTTTAATCTCTCTTTTGTGTTTTCCATTTTTTGGTTTCACCATGCTTCTATTTTGGTAATTTCTTCACATTTATCTGATTCTTGAAACCTTTTTCAAATTTACTATTTAGTCTTCTACTTAACCCATCCATTGAATAATTACTTTTCATATTTATGTTATTTAAATATTACATTTGGTTATTAAAAATTTTTTCATCAGTATTTAATACTCTTTTTTTCTTTGCTCATTTTTTAAAAATCAATTAAAAAGAAATAACCTAGTACATAGTTATTTTACATTTCATATCTGATAATTCCCATACCAGAAGACTTTATGGTATAATCTGTTGTTTCTGTTGACTTTTAGCCATAGTGAATTGTTTCCCTGGATGCTTATGGGTTTCTAGAAATTTTATTTTGAGCATCTATTTGATTGTATTTAATCTGTGAGAATTCTGTATGCCCAAATTTGTGTTACTTTCCTCCAAAGAAGATTAAAATATCTTTCTGTCATTTTTACCTAGAACCACTTTGGTTTCCATCTTAACGTATGAAACTCAGATTCAGCTGACCTACTTTTCAGGCCTAGGCTTAGTATCCTGATTTCAGAGCTTTTATTAGCATTTGCTTCCACAAAGTCTTACCTTTATTTATAACTCACAATTTATTTTTTCTAGTTTACATTTTTTTGTCTTATTTTGCGTCTTAATTTTTTAAGACTAGTTGTATTTTAGTTTGAAGGAACTTTATGGTTTCTTGTTTATCATCCTGCTAGAAGTTTCTGGCTCTGTTTTCTTTATTTTTTTTACACCAGTATCTATTATTTTTTTCTTGTTTCTAACATGGAATTTTTTTCTCCAGTAAGATGTTGTTTTCATATAATTTTATGAGCTGTACCAGCTAACTTTTCCTTTACTTCTTGATACCTATCTGTCCCTATATATGTGTGTATGAATATATATAATATATACATATATTTCTCTCTCTTTTTTTTTTTTTTGAGATAGAGTCTCAAGCTGTTGCCCTGGCATCATCACAACTCACAACAACCTCAAATTCTGGGCCTTAAGCGATTTTCTTGCCTCAACCTCCTAATTATCTGGGACTACAGGTGCCCACCACAATGCCTGGCTATACACATATATATTTCTTGATCACCTGTAGTACCTGTTCATTGATTCCTTTGTTAGAGCTCATAATCTCTCTAATTTTATAAAGAATTTTCTTTCTTTTCATCTATTTCTTAGTGTGCTATTTTATTTGACCTTTTGGTTCTTCTTGTTTTTTCATTCATTTTTAAAATTTCTGTAGCTGCTGGATCTCAAGTTTAAATCTTTATGTTTATTGCTCTTCTTGAAATCACTGTTCTCTTGAACTTGTTCAAGACCAGAGTGAAAAGGACCATTGGCTTGTGCTAAAACAAAGGGCAGCTTTAGTTCAGGATTGCTACCTCACAACTCCTCTTCATCACTTTGACATTGTTTTCTGGCACATTTCCTCTCAGGGTGAGCAAGTGGACAAGTGAGAGGGCGTCTTAGGTTTCAGTAGAGCCTCTTGGCTTACCAGGGTTTTAGAAGTGATTGTTCTGGATTATTTCTGCTCAGCTGTGTTTGTTTTTAACTGAAAATCTAGTCTTTGTTTCTCTTTTCTTCTTCTCTTTCTCATGTTACCTCCAGATGGTTTGGAGGTCAAGTATCCTGGCCTCAGAGCAGTTTCTCTTATGCTGTTTGCAGTGTTGACTTTGACTTTTTTAGTACTGTCCCATGAGTCCTTTGTGGACTGGGCATGCCCTTATTCCTCCTCATTTTATAGGCAATGTCATTGGAAGGGTCTTTAGAGATCTTCTGGCTTAATTCAAGCTGTACTGGTTTGTTGCTTTCCCCCTAATTTAGTTCTATAATTTCAGTGAAATTAATAGATTGTGTGCATGTTCTCATGTTTTTTTGTAGCTTACTCCTGAACTTGTAGATGTAATAATGTGTTTCCCATTATAAAATATTTTTGGTACTTCTGATAGATTCTAAGGAAGACTGTAGAATAAATATGCCTTTAACCTTACATATTTTTTTTCTAAAATTCAAAACCAAACATTTTTGTATAAATAAGTCTAGATGGAAGGCTCATTTCTTTTTCAATATACACCTAAAGTACAGTCGTCTGATGTAATATGAGGTGAGATACTAGCTACAAGGTGGCCAAACTGAATAGCAGAACAAGAGAAAAAGTGCAAGATACTTGTTCTTTTGGGAAGAAACTTCTCAGAAAACCATTTTTAGGAGAATCTCTTTCCCTTATGATGTTATTTCAATAATAAAGAATTCACACCTTGAATTCCCATTTCTATCCACCAAATCTTATAGATATTTTGGGGTACAAAAATGCTATGTGTGCTCTCACTTATAGACAGCCATTTCTGTAGAATTCAGACACTACTTCAAACTGAGATTAGAATTTTAGCCAAAGGATAAACCCAGGCAAAAGCAACCACCACCAAGAGAAGCTTAACAATATGTGATCAGATTCAGGTCCTTTTAGAAAACTTCTATGTTTTTTCAGGGTAATATTCCAGAGGACCCAAGAATACTCAAACATGTATGTATTGAGTTTATCATTTCTATTCAAAGAACATTGCTGGGTGAAATTGAAAATTTAGTTACCCTTTATTTAGTGCTTATTATGTTAATCTAGCAGTCTCAAACTCTTACACATACATTACAAATTTCTGCTTTTCTTAGTCTGAGAGTCAGTTATAGTATTATGCCACTTTTCATAAGAGAAGATTGTGACTTGTTGAGATTGCCCGTCTTGCCCAAGGTACACATAACTAGTAAAATGTGATGGTAATTCAATTTTACAATGATTAAAAACTTGGCTTGGTTTTTAGTTACATGGATTCAGAATCAAATGTTGCTGGGTTTATGATGATGGGCTAGATGCGGTTATGTTAGAGGAGGGAGTTCTTGCAATCAGTCTGACAATTAGAATTTACTGGAATTAGTACCTAGTGGTACTTGGGAGAGGAAAAGAAAATGGAATAGTTTTGCTTATAAATTCTCTTGAAAAAAACTCCAAAAACCCGATATAAGACTTTTATGGGCTTCTTAAGAAAATGATAACAAGTTGTCAAACTACATTCCATATCATACTGTTCCTTTTGAAGAATTCAGTATCTTAAAATATAAGTAAACACCAGGAGGCCATAATGGGTAAGTGCAAATGTTCCAGCTGAAACTCACGAGATGTACCAATGTTGTTAAGGAGTGCAGTGAGCTAGTTGAGAAGTTGGACTATTACAAATTTTCTAATAATTGTGTGACCCTGGCCTATTTATTCATCTTTAAAATGAAGATAAATTTGCACCTAATGCTACAATGCATGCTATCTGATTGAGGGGCAATCTTATTTTGACTCAATTTGTACATAGCAAACTATGTTATCAAAACTTGTCTACCTCCATAATATTCTGAAATAAAGAAAAGAAACCCAAGAAACAAAACGAAAACAAAAATGTTGTATAAGTCACAGGGTTGTTGGATGATTAAATAAGATCATTAATGTAAGCTTTTAGTACATTTCCTGATCCATAACAAAGATTTGGTAAATGTTAATTATGTTTAAAAACTGCTACACTTTGCCAATTGTCATCCCAACTCTTTTATGAAGATGTAAGTCAAGACATTCTTTCACTGGTTCTAGAATTTCTACTTATTCAGAGGTCATCCTACTTGAGTTTCTATAACTCAGATCATCACTTTCAACTAATCAAGTTCACCTTAGATAAAGCCACCTTTGCTGCTCTTCTCTAGAAACTCGGATAACTTCTCCAGAAGTACTTTAAAAAGAGAAGGAATTGCCTGCATTTTTCAGCCTCTTAACTTATTCTCTTTTTGTCCAAGCCTGTAAGCAGGGCAGGTTTCCCATTATCCTCTGTCTTGAGTTTCTAAGATAAGAGAAAGAAGTGTACTTGTGCAAAGAGGTGGTTAATACATTGCCACTAAAATCACGCTTCAGGTGTAATTGCAGGGAAGAAGAATGCAGTATTTTAAAGGAAAATAAAAACATATAATTCTTGTAGTTTTTAAAATTTCTTGAATAGATCCTGATTATCTTTGAATACAAATTGGTATCCTTTTGGCTAACTATATCAGTGAAGACCCAGTGCAGATGTCAAGGTGTTCTAGATATTATGTACCATGGGCAGGGGCTTCTAAGGTGGTGTCTCATTTATTTCTTCCAACAGCCCCATGAAATTGATTTTTGAATCTTCACAGCTAAGCACGTTGAAGCTTAGTAGGGTGGAATCATTTTGCTAGTGAGTGAGGCAGGTTGAATGCAAACGTGTTTTTCTTACTATATAGCTTTCCAATCCAATAGCCTAAATACATGGGTCAAGTTATAATGCATGATCTTTCCTTTGATTTGTTTTCAGATTCTCCTTAATAACCCATTTATGACTAGTTCTTTTTCTTTCGCTGGTGGAAAATACTGTTTCCAGAGTGGTACACTGGTACTTACTTATGACCAATGAAAAGGAAAACTTGTTCTTTACTTTATATCTCAAAAAATAATGTGCCCACCTCTCAAGACCCATTATCCAATTTACCTTGGTAGTTTTACCATGAAAATATTATATAAATACTTCTTCACTGAAGCAATACCTGAATTTTAACTTAAGTACCAATTTTACTTATTCATGTTGACAAAATATCTTCTGTAACTGTTTTAAAAAATGAGTTAAAAGAGGTCAGAGCTCTGCAGCTTTTACACTTCTTCCACTCTTCATGTTATGGCTAAAAGGAGCTGAATATTTCCCAGATGGAATGAGCTGGTAACATCAGATTATACTGAGACTTAAAAAAGTAAAATTTCATAGAATTTTCTATAACCTAAGTCTGCTTTCATGACATTTTTATTGAAATTCTCTTGCATCATTTATAAGGCTATAAAACTAGGTTTACCAAAATACCAAAGGCCATGAAATTCAAGGTAGAAGCTTTCCATAAGAAGACTTATATAATCGTCTTTGTACTTCAAGGACTTAGCCTGAGGTCTTGTGTTATTCTTTCATTAAGTACAAAGAATTCTGGGCATTTTACCTGTGATCCAAACGCAGATTGCAGACTTTTTCTCTTCTTTGTTACTGTTCACCTCCCCCAATACAATGTGATGATTTCAAATTCTCTTCATAAAGAGTTTAGATGGACCTTTGCCTGGCCTGGCACCATAGTTAAAAGTTCTTAGATTAGTTAACAGAGAAGATGAAAAAAAAAAAAATCGCAGGAGAAAGGCCAGTGGTTTGGAGCTCCAGGTCGCTTCCGTCTTCCGGTCCGCCTTCACACAGGTTGGCCCCCTCCACTCCTCTCTCACTAAGAGAATTAACTTACCGAACCAAAAGATTAGGTTCAGATTTTTCTATCCCCACTGAGAAGATCATCAGAGGGCTTCTAAATATGCCTCTCTCAAGTAGACGCAGTTTAAATTTTTCTATTAACAAAGACACTTCGTCAGTCTTGGTCACCTTTTGAACTCATTCAGTTCAAAACTTCCGCAGTTCAAAAGTACACAGGAGCTGAGAATTAGAAATGAACTTTTTTTTTTTTTTTTGCATTTCTAGACATGTTTCAGACTTTTAAAGATTTTTTTTTATCCTCTTTGCATTTTCATTTTTCTTTTGTTTTCTCTTTGCACTGTCCACGTTAGTGCTGACACATCTTATTGTGGTTAGCTAATGTGGTGGTGAAACATTGTGCAAAATGCATAGGCTTGTGTAAAATGTAAAGACAGAACTTTTACAGAATAACCCATTTTACTGTTGGAAATAGATGGAAAATTTCTCAAATCCAGGATCCCTGGTCTTCCTGCAACGATCACAAAAACTAGGGACAGTATTCACTTTTGTTCCGGCAGGGGTCTCACAATACACTCCTCTGTAATTCTTTACTATCTGGTCAACTCATCGTCATCCTATTACGTGGATAATGAAAGGTGTAAGTGGTGGTGCCCAGAGACAAGACTGCAGTAGAGATGTTCAAGGCCAGGTTTATTGAAAGGGGAGGGTGACCCACCTGGGTAGTGCAAAGGTGGTGTCTGCGCCTTGGACAATTAGAGATCCCTTTTATATGGGGCCAGAGGGGGCGGGAAAATTTCACAGTTTGCCAGAAAGTTACGGTCTTTGGTAAGAACTACTGGGAAGTGGAGCTAGACAGCCCTCATCTGTCTTAGGAGGAAAGGAAGCAGAGGAGGAGGGGAAAGGGTTTGTGTGTGGCTGGATGAGGGTCCCCCAATAGTCTTTATTTTTAATAACAATTTTGAACTCCTACTATGCAATGAAGTGACCAGCATAAAATGAACTGAGAAATAAAGTACACAAATTGCCACCTCGATTCCTCTTTGTTATTTCATGTGTCACAACAATGAAACACATTGGCCTGACCTTCAAAATATATCTGAATCTGACCACCTCTTAAAGTCACCATTTCTGTGCCCTGCTTGCTTGCAATGGTAGTCCAAGCTATTAGCTTTTTAGGTCTGTACTACAGAATGTTCTAGATGCCTACATGATTTCTCTTCTTCCACTCCTATCCCCACCCTCATATTTTAAAATTGTAAATTAGATCATTTCATTTCCATTGCTTAAACCTCTCCAATTGCTTCTGATTGAATATGGATAAAATCCAAACTCCTTATCATGGTGCTCATGTCCTGGATGGATCTGGCTCTTGCCTAGCACACCTACATTGATGTTGAATTCTGCGCTTTGGCCACACTGGACTTTGCTTTCTAAACATGGCATGCTTTCCCTTGTGGTTCCCTTTGCTTTAACCATTCTTCCACCCTGGGTTCCATGGCCGTGCTTCTTGTCATCCCAGTCTGTGCTTCTCAAAGAGACTGCCTGAGCATCTAGTTATGCACATCTTTGTCCCCATCTCTGTTGCTTTTCCTTATTCTGTTACCCAGTTTATCTTCTTTATATTACTTATGTCCATCTGAAATTATCAATTTATTTATACCCGTGTTTACTGTCTACCTTCCTAAAGCAGAATTGTGAGGTTATAAGAGCAGGATACCCATCTGTCTTGTTGACTGCAATATCCTCAGCCCTGGGGACTGTGCCTGACACACTGGAGGTGCTCAATAAATGTTTGTTGAAAGAATAAATAACCAAAGAGAGTTATGCATTGAAGGGAACAAAGGATGTGTGGCATCTCCTACTTAAATCATGAGTTCTTTATGAGTTAGCCACAGCAGAAAGATTTGTCTCAAACAAGTCTATTGTTATGAACATAAAGATATTTAAATAACTCATCCCCATGTCATTTTCATAACCAAGAATGTATTGCAGCTTCTCAGCTACCAGTGAAATGATTCCCAGAGGCTATATGCCTAGCACGTTAAAATAAACATTGAAAAAAAACCCTTAGATGTGTATATGACAAAACCCACAGAGGACAGCTATTTTTAGAGTGATCTGTCATGTGATTCTTAATTATTATCTCTGCTTATGCCAGAGAATAAGAAATGTGTCATGACAGTCTCTTGGGTATTTCCCCCTAGGATTTATTGTCTAAGTTGTAACTCAATTTGGCTTGCAGAGCTTAATATGAAATATAAAATAATTGGTGGTTCTATACTTATGAATCATTCAGGGAAATCAAATGGTAGAAAAGTGGCAGAGGGAATGAGGAGAACCAGGGGAGAAGAGCTGGCTGCTAGTAAGTTAGTCACCAAGGGGGATGCCTGAATTTTATTTCATTTTATTTTTTTGCCTCTTTGAAAATTCCAAATGCCTAATTTTTTTCTGTGCATCAAACAAGTATTCTGTATTTGCACGAAAGAAACTATTTGCTAACTGGGGAAACTGAGGGAGAAAAAGTCCCATGATTTTAAACATTTTTAGATTATCGGTTAATAGGATTATAGAGATTTTATAATTTATAAACAACTATCATACTTATATATCCCACAGCCTGAAAGTGAGGTGATAGTTTCTCCAATTTTCAAATTGGAAACTGAATCTCAGAAAAATAAAGAGATTGCCTCAATTCAGCAAGTAAGAGCTGAGGTGGGACATGTAACATATATACCTGTGTCTGTGTATGTTTTATTATTTCTCTTTTGTCTCACTTGTAAATAAATGATCAGGTTAGGATCTTTTATTGTTGTCATTATATGGTCTATAAGTTTAAGACATCAGTTCATTTCTTCTAGACTGGCTTAATATGGACGAGCTCTTCTGGAAACTACAAAAACCCTAAACAAAATTAATTTTTTTCTCAGAATACGTCAATGTTGTACTTTTCAGCTTATCAAAAGCAGTTAAATATAAATTGCATATTTTCAGTAACTCCTTAAGATGTAGTGGCACCTATTTTAGTACAGAAGATTATTTATCAAATAGAATTATATGCTGCCACTTCATGACAAATAATGTCAATCAAAAACCTATATGATGATTTCAAAAATAAAAGTGATAGCTAGAAATTAACTTTAACTTTGACTAACTTTTTTTTGGCCAGAGGTGGGTTTGAACCCACCACCTCCAGCATATGGGGCCAGTGCCCTACCCTTTTGAGCCACAGGCACTACCCTCGACTCACTCTTTAAACTGTTGTTCATTACTATTCCATTGCTGGAACTGACTAGTTTTTATAGGTTACTTTATGTATTAGACCCAGAAGTAACCTTAAGTTCAAGCCATGCAAATAAAACTGAAACAAAGATCAGGTAAACCTGTGTATCTTTTTTTTTTTTTTTGAGACAGAGCCTCAAGCTATCCCCCTGGGTAGAGTGCTGTGGCATCACAGCTCACAGCAACCTCCAACTCCTGGGCTCAAGCGAGTCTCCTGCCTCAGCCTCCGGAGTAGCTGGGACCACAGGC
>CAUYQV010177176.1:0-20189 GCA_963574575.1 Galagoides demidoff | reverse complement strand
ATTGTGTTAAGACATTTGTATTCTACATTTAGAAAGACTCACAGGTACCCCCATAGGATAAACCATAGACATGATCCCATCAACCGTCCTCCCTCCACCCATCTTCCCCCACCTTCTCCCCTCCTCTCCTCTTTCCCTGTATTCTTAGGCTAAAATTGGTTTGTAGCTTTCCTATGAAAGCTATAAATTAGTTTCATAGTAGGGCTGAGTACATTGGATACTTTTTCTTCCATTCTTGAGATACTTTGCTAAGAAGAGTATTCTCCAGCTCCATCCATGTAAACATGAAGGAGGTAAAATCTCCATCTTTCTTTATGGCTGCATAGTATTCCATGGTGTACATATACAACAGGAAGCATCTTTATCCAAGTCTTGAGACTGCCTTCCTTCATGGAGAGGCAAGGAGTGGCCTGGGCCAGGTATAGGGTGAAATCAAATCAAACTTTGTAAAATAGATTGGTTCAGTCCCCATGACACCAGATCAATGTAGTAGACAAAAATAACAATTCAAAGACTTTAAAACAAAATTATTCATGAAGTCACATATCACAGATATAGGTCAGAATTTTTCTTGCTAAAGCTACTTAGGGTTACTGCTTCCTAAATTAAAAGATTTTAATAGAACCCAGTGCCTTCTAACATAATAGACAAAATGTCTGAGATACATTGAAAAATCTTCATACTAAGAACCAAAGATAATAAAGGTATGAAAAGCATTATGTATCAACAAAGCAATAGAAGTTATAAAAAAGAAACAAGAACATGTGGTCAAAGGAGTAAGGTGCTGGCCCCATATGCTGGAGGTGGGGAGGTGGTGGGTTCAAACCCAGCCCTGGCCAAAAACTGCAAAAAAACCAAAACAACAAGAACAACAACAACAAAAACACAAAAAAGAAAGAAAAAAGAAACAAGAACAGCAGAATGGGTAACATGAGGGTAAATATCCTAAACCCTCAATCTCATGAGTCTCTAACTTATGATTCAAACACAAACCAAATACCATATGATGTTGTATCATGTAGATGAAATACCTACAATAATTACAATAATTGGAGAAAAAAGGGACCTCATGTAATTAAGCATTCTACACTTTATATGTGGTAGATTTGAATAAACGGAGATAAATTATGTATCTATTTTGTAATAGTTAAAATACTCACTAGGAAATTATGTAAAAACAACATGAAAACAACATATGAATATTAGAAATAAAAGAAACAGAGGGACTATAAATGGAGTTAATAAAATGCAAATAATAAAATGGCAAGCTTAAGCTCCAACACAACTATGGATACATCTAATGTAATGGCTTAATGTACTCCTTAAAAGACAAAGAACAGCCAAGTGGAAAAATGATTCTAGTATATTCTGTCTACAAGAAAGTAAATTCAAACAAAATGAAGCAGACTTGTGGAAATTAAAAAGACAAAAAATGATACACTATCTCAATATTAGCATCAAAAATAAATGAGAATGGCCATATAAATTTAGATAAAGTAGACAGTAGAACACAGAAAGTTACTGGGGACAAACTGCCATGTTGCAACACAATAAATGTTGTCCTTGAGTATCATTTGCATAATTTCCTAGTGGGTATTTTAACTATTTCAAAACACATACGTAATTTATCACAGTTTATTGAAAGTAGAAACTCCACCGGGAAGAGGTAATGCCGCTAAATGTTCATGGGGCAAAAATATTAAGCAATAATTGAAAGAACTAAAACAAAAAGAGACAAATTCACATTTGTCATTGGAGATATCAATTATTGAGGGAACTGAGAGACTGAAATCAGCTAGGATATCAGAGAATTGAACAAAATCGTGAACGGCACCTGTGGCTAATTATAATAAACCATATCTTTGAGCATAAAACAAATCTTTTTTTTTTTTTTTTTTTTGTAGAGACAGAGTCTCACTTTATCGCCCTTGGTAGAGTGCTGTGGGGTCACATAGCTCAGAGCAACCTCCAACTCCTGGGTTTAGGCAATTCTCCTGCCTCAGCCTCCCAAGTAGCTGGGACTACAGGCGCTGGCCACAACGCCCGGTTATTTTTTTGCTGCAGTTCAACTGGGGCAGGGTTTGAACCCGCCACCCTTGGTATATGGGGCCGGCGTCCTACCCACTGAGCCACAGGCGCCTCTCCATAAAACAAATCTTAACATATTTAAAATAAATGAAATCATGCAGAGTTTATATTTTCTGATCTATACAAATCAAACTAGAAATCACTAACAGAAAAACAGAAAGGCAATCTCTGAATTATCCAACACTAACAACATAGAACTAAATAATTTAAGGACTAAAGAAGACATTTCTGTGAAAATTAAAATATGAAGAAGAGCTTCAGGAAAATAAAAATAAAATGTTAAAATATTCAGGAAGCACTTAAAGTAATGCTGAGAGGAAAACTTAATAGCAACATGCTTACATTGGAAAAAGGTACGAAGTTAATAATCTGATACTCTATTTCAAGAAGATGAAGTAATGAGATCAAAATCCACTCAAAACAAGGGAGAGTAAGAGGAGCTAAACATGAGAGCAGAAATAAATGACATTGAAAACAGGAAAAGAATAGAGAAAATTAATGGAGGACAATGACTGTGACAAAATCTCTTTGGAATGGTTACCAATAGTTTGTGCAGAATTGTCACGGCCCTTGACTTCATCCTCACTGAAAAGTGACCTTCTCCTTGAGACTAATGACACAACACTGCCCACATTTGAGTGGAAGCATATAGGAAACAGAATCTCTCATAGTCAAAATAATGAAAGTGGCAGGATGGAGCTTTTCATGAGCAAAAAGTGCTCAAAATGTTCTTATTCGCCAGACTTGACATGAGAGTTAGATGGAGAGCAACAACGTAATTCCAAACACATTGATCTGTAGACAGGTATTGCCTGTGCTTCAGGCTGTCAGGAACATACTTTGTTCACATAATAATTTTATGGGAATATTGAACTGCAAATATGGTGGCTCTCGGGAAGGAAATATCCAAATTCACTATTTAGCAATACAATTCTGAAGCCTAGCGTGAAGCTTCATAATTAATTGCAAAACAGTTAAAATCATTGCCCTCTTCACTTGTTTTAGCATCATAATTTTTTCCATGTTTTATTTTAAGGCATTTCTTAATTTAGTACTGTAAGTGAACATCTTGGTTCAGCAGTTGGGAATTATTTATGACATTTATTAGCAATGTAGAGCAAATAAATTTTATTAGATGCATGTTGTTGGTGATTAAACGGAAAATGCAAATGATGTGATCTTATATAAGAAATGCATTTTTTTCTCGATTTGTGTTTCATTTCAAAATTATAGCACTGAAAGAGAGTGGACATAATTAACCGTCTATGGGATATTAATGTATGCCTGTAATAAGTATAACAGCTTTTCTAGAGTGGGATGATTGCTTTTACAACCCAATTAAAATTTAAGAGTTAGTGCTCCGTCATTACATAGATTGGATTTCTCTTAGAATCCAGAAGTTTCATATGTTTCACTTTGGAGTTTATGCATGTGAAATGCACATTTGGAAAATGGAGTCATAATACTTGTGATTTAATTCCCATGTAATCAGATATAATTGAAAATTGTCTTCCCATTTATTTTAACCCTATAAAAAAATGTAATAGTTCTCAGATCATTGTTTGGTTTTTAATAGAAAGGAGGAAATACTATTTCAGGCCAGGTTTATTCAGGCAACTCCGTCGACTTAAACTATCTGTCAAAATTAGTTTTATTTATTTAGCATGATTTAGTAACTTGTCAGGTATTTGAGAAATTACATTTCTTATGGGTAATGAATATCAAAATTACTGATTTGTCTTTCTGGATGTGAATTTACCTTTAAATATTAACCTGCTGTTATTGGAGTTTCTTTCTTCAGTAAGTCCTTGATCTCTGGACATGGACCACAGATCTGTGGTAAGATAGGATTTATTCACCAGAAAGGAATGCACAAAGAGTAAAAAGCACCAGAGGTTCTGGCAAAGGGAAAGATCCAAGTCAGGAAATTTCTGCCTGGGTCCTTTGTCTAGGGGTGTATATAATCTAACAAATGAATAGATACAGTCCCTTCTGCTGGGGGCGAGGTGAATGAACCTTTTGATGAAATTGCCCAGGCCTAGGAAATGGAGGTCCCTGTTCAGTCCTGAATGGGAGAACCTGTATCCTGGTCGTTTTTAGGTTCAAAAGTGTGAGTGTGCAGTGGAGGGCAGCCCACACCCGTTGGCACTGTGCTCTGAAGCAAGGGGAAAGGGGAGGAGGCTTGGGCAGCAGTGCAGGCTGTGTGTGGGTCCCCCCCAACTTCCTAGGTACCTGTGGGCTTGGAGTGCAGGCCCCTCTCCCACACTTGGCTCTCCAGCCCCTCTGCACCAACAATCCCTGTCACAGACCAGCCTCA
The DNA here is from genome assembly GCA_963574575.1 of Galagoides demidoff. Taxonomy (NCBI): domain Eukaryota; kingdom Metazoa; phylum Chordata; class Mammalia; order Primates; family Galagidae; genus Galagoides; species Galagoides demidoff. Next base: position 15,784 of record CAUYQV010177176.1, on the reverse strand, counting down.
ACACATGGTGGGTTTACTTCCCAGTGGCTGGGTGGTGTGAGGAGACCAGAAAATTATTAGTAGGAGTTGTAGAATAATAATATAGAGAAATAATAGACACAGACAAAGAAATAGTTTTAAGAGCAGCAGGGCTCGGGAGGTGGCTCACACTTCTTCATGAGGCTTCCAGGATGCCGCCCCACTACCAGGCTAGCACTGTGTTCATTTCCTATATCAGAGTTACAGTCATAAATCTCCTGAAAGCCAGGCAAACAATCCCGTCAGAGTTCTTGCTGCACTTGTTTTCCTGCTAACTAGACTAATTCTACAGCTGATTACACTAATTGCACAGATTTGGTTACTGCTTTTTACTGTTTTAAAGTATTGTGGTTTTAATGTAAACAAGCCTAGATAAGGAAGCCAATCAGAGGCTGACCCAAGGACCAAATCCTAGCTGACCACAGTCACACACCACAGATGTGATATTTTAATACTCTGACAGCCTCGTGTCCAAACAGACGCCTCTGGCCCAATCAAGGTGACAGAAGGAAAGAGATCTTTTTTATTCTTACCTGGTCCAAAGCAAGTCTTCCTGAGATGGACCAAGTTTAAAGCATTTGCATTCTTAACTCCCAGAAACCACTCCCTCAGAGCACACAGCCCTGTCCTGGCAGAAAGCAGCTTCAAGGCCTCCAGCCAGCTGCTGCGCCCAGCTGCAAGAGGAGGGGGGATATGCAACACAGCAGGCTACAGAAATATTAAAGTGGTAGGATCTCTCACTTTGTGCTCAGAGCCAGGAAAATGGGTCTGAACCGAATTCCCATTAAGTGTCTTGCTTTGTCTAGACACTTCAAATTCCTCATAATATTTCTAATCTGCTAACAATAATTGAATATTGGTTTCAAACTTATAAAATCATTATTACTAGTAATGCAAGCACATCAAGATATGACTCCTTCCTTAAATATTTCCACATGCACTCTTCAAATCCCCACTCCCTTGGCACACAGAAGGCATGGCAGGTCCTCCCAGGAGGCCTGGCAGGGTCCAAAGGGGGCAGACATGCCCCTCGTATCACTTTAATATGAAAATATATATATATATATATACACAAATAAATTTTAAAAATTACTTATTTGGGCTAGTATCAAAATTCAATAACTAAACTTCATTGTAAATAAAAAATAATTAATAATTTTAGCAAACTATTGATAAACTGTTCACTTAGAAACAGATTGTCAAATACTCGATAGATATGTATAAGTTATCGTAAGCCCCAGATTACAAGAACTAAGCAATTGGATCACTGCATATTACATCTTTAGTAATTATAATAAAGATATGAAACATCCATTTACACACCCATAAACAAATACACTAAGCCTATGTAGCTGTGAAAGAAAACAAGGAATAAGTAATTTAATTGGAAATGTTTTCTCCAAATTAATGAAAAAAAAAAGCTAATTTGACACTTTTACTTGTATAAGATTATCTTTGAAATATCTTTAAATACTGTAACCTGACAGAAATGAGACCTTAATTTTAGGGGGATATATTACAACAGTGGCTATAATTCTTCATTTCCATTTCTATTTTCACCATTTTCAAGTCTGATTTGAGCTCTTCCCATCAGGAGTTGAACCTATTTTACCATTCTATCAAAATAGATTGACTTTAGTGTTTGGTTTGGTCAATGGAATGAAGCAGTTTTCCAGCATTGCTGGAACTCTGTCCCTGTATGTAAATACATCTCCCTACACTGTCTGTGGATGAGATGTCAAGCAGAGGAGAACTAATGTGCTCCAGCCGACATTGGAAGGTCTTCTTTTAGCTGACTCATAGCTAATACCAGCAGTGTATAGAGGAGTTCTGTTGAGATAGGAGCAATCAGGCAGCTGTGCACAACCTTAATTTCTGATTGTCATAATTATAAATTTTTAAAACTGTCATTTTATTTTATTTCATTTATTATTTATTTTGTCTGTTTGTGTGTTTTAAGCCGCTACACTTAGAGTGGAATATTACACAAAAATGTCCATCTGATAAAATTCTCAACAAGGAATTTTAAAAGTTAACATTGTGACAAATCACTTTCAATATTATTAAACTTAAAAAAATCACATAAAACATGACAGATGCATATTTTAAAAAATGCTGAAATCTAAATGGTTGAACAAATATACCTAATTTTATTTTAGAAAATGTAAATTTTGGGGGGCTGAAAACGCACAGAACAAATTTAGTTCTGGTCAGGCATGGTGGCTCATGCCTAAAACCCCAGCAGTCTGGTAGGTCTAGATTAGTGGATCACCTGAGCTTACCAGTTCAGTTAAGACCAGCCTGAGCTAGAGTGAGACCTCCTTTATTAAAAAAACAAAAGAAGAAGAAGGTAGCCAGGTGTTATAGTGGGCTCCTATTGTCCCAGCTACTTGGGAGGCTAGGGTAAGAGAATCACTTCAGCCCAAGAGTTTGAGGTTGCTGAGGACTAGGACGCCATGGCACTCTACCATGGGTAACAAGTGAGACTCTATCTCAAAAAAGTTTTTTTGAATTCATTTTCAGATAATGGAAATATTTGGATTGATTTTTTTAAATTTGCTTTCTTGTATTTTTTTCTTAATATATTTAACATTGAAAATGGTATCCCTTATATTACTAAGTTTGTTATTTATATTTGGAAATCATACTTCAAGTTGTTGCTGTTGTTGTGCTTGTTTACTTTTTGTGCATATAAAGTCTACTGAACTCTCCATGATGACACTATTATTCTTTTCCCATTTATTTTCTCCAGAGACAAGTTTTCTTTTTTGTTACTCTTTTTTGTCTATGTCACTAGACGTCTCTCAGTTGATGACTTTATGTTCAAGTTTAATTAATTACTGATATGCGACTTCAAAATTTTAATAAATTACTTAGTCATAGAGGGAGTGAGATGCATAAGTTATGTACATCCTAGAGACAAAATAATCCACATTGGTAGGCCCTAATGAGAACCCATACTCCTGTTTATTTAGTTGTACAATTCTAATTTTTGCGTTTGGAGATTCACATTTTAAAGGTGCTTATAAAATTTTTAATATATCCTCACCTAACTCTTCATTGGAAGATCTACTAATTAGCATTATAATAACAGATGTATTTTGTTTTGGAATGCCCATTGGATTTTAGATACTGTATCAACCAACTTGTTAAGTTTTAAAAATATTCTTTTTAGAATTATTTGTTTAATCATCAGGACCCTTTTACCTAGACACAGCTTTATAGAGACATTGTCAAATGCAAGAAGCTAAAAATTTGTATTAGTATTCTATTAGTACTTCATTTGTATTAGTATGACTCTTGAAAATATTGGTATAAAATCTCACACAAATACCAAACAAGCTTTACAGAGAATCACTGGTGGCAGTAGATGAACTAATAGGTTGTGTAATAAGCTTGTTATTATTTCACTAAATATTCACCTAGAGATATATGAAGCCTGGCAATCTTGGCAGCACTGCCCAAATGGCTTGGCAAGGTTGCAACTTGGTATATGAGTATCTCACAGTATTTTTGTTGACATGTGATCTTGCTGCATGGCATTCATTACTGTTGTTGTGTGTGTTGGTGTGCCATTGCAAGAATGTTGAAGCATAAATTAGAACAATAAAAAAACTTTAAATTTCTTACTAAACTTTGCAAGAATGGAAGTAAAATCAGGGACATGTTCATTCAAATTTATGGGGATAATGCCATTTAGAAAATAGTTGTCTGCAAATAGATTAAGTATTTTTAGTCAGAGAAGTCAGTAACAAGGAGAACTTATAAAAACATTACACAAATTCATTGAATTGTGTGTCAAAAGCATTGGCTGATACTTAGAAGCATAGCAGACCAAGTAAATGTTGATAGAGAAACAATTAATTAACTTTGTGTGCAAGGATGGTTGTGAAGGACCTCACCCATAGACAAAAGCAAAGAAGAAGAGTCGGAGATGCCAAGAACTTTTTAGAGGCAAGATAATTTGGGGGCCATGTTATCCCTGGCGATGGAACAGGAGTGTACCATATGACCCTGAAACAAAGCTCCAAAGTGCACAATGAAAGTCAGCCAATTCTCCCTGATCAAAAATCTTCCATCAGCACAAATCAAGAGTCAAAATTACATTGCTAACCTTTCTTTGACATCAGAGAGGTTATTCATTAGTGATTTGTACCAACTGTACAAACAGTTTTACCGAGTTTACTATTTGGCAGTGCTCAAAAGGCTTCCTGAAAAAGTTAGATGAAAATGCCTGACTATTTCTCCAAAAACTCCTGGCTCTTGCATCACAACAATGCACCAGGTCACACAGCACTGTCTATAAGGGAAGTTGTCGCCAGTAAACAAATCATTGTATTGGAACACCTTCCCAACACACCTGATCTGGCCCCCAGTGAATTTTGTCTTTAAACAAAAAAAGATATATTGAAAGGAAGACATTTTGATGACATTCAGAACTTTAAGGGCAATACAACAACAACGCTGATGTCCATTACAGAAAAAATTGCTTTGAAGACTGGACTACCCACGCCATCAGTGCCTAGCTGCCCAAGGGGAGGGCTTCGAAGGCCACTGTGGTGGTATTCTGCAATGGGGTAGGTAACACTTTTCCTAGGATGAGTTTGCTAACGTAATTGTCTGATGTCATCTATTATTCAGTCATAAACATGAGAATACCAATACAAAATGTCTCCTCAGCAAGCACAAACGATTACACCTAAAATACCAAAGCATATGCTTTCGATCATCCTGGTTGTTACTTTCTGATTTAGGTTCATCTTTCTCCGGAGGCTATTAAAGAATGCATACATTTTTGCTGACATTTTATCACAGCAATAAAATGAGATGGGGATCTATACTCAAAAGGCCACTAAAATCAGTCAGCATATACTGCAGAAAACAACTGCGTGGCAGACACTGTGGAAAAATGCAGTAAAGTATGAAGAGATTGATGTATCAGTGCATTTTCCAAACAAAGCCCTCAAATTGTAGCATACTTTATAATAATATAAATATATAATATCTATGAATGGTAGCCTTAATTAATACTTTTAATCTTTAATGTATTTATCTTAATGTATGAGAATTTCTCCCTGGGAAGTCAGGATATGTTGAACTTCTTTTTAATATTTACTTATGATCCCACAAAACCCACACATATAAATTAATTTACTTGATTATCTGCATCCTGTTTATACAATTCAGTTTTTGTTTAGTAAGACTCATAATATCTGTCCATTTCAGTACAGGTTTCCACGTGTTTGCTTCTACAAATACTAGCAAGCAACCGGAAATGCTTTTAATTCTATATTTTAAACCACACACAGTAAGAAAAATAATCCTTCAAATTATAGTTTCATAAAAATATTATATTGTGGACAGAGATGAAATACTTTCATAGCAAGAGAATTCTGTAAGTTTTAGTCAAGTGAGGATTATAAAATAAAATTTATGTGTAGTTTTTTTTACCGCAATTCACTATAAATTTTACACGTATTCTGAGGCACGGTAGAAGATTAATTCATTTAAACAATAACAGCCATGCTTACATGTTGCATTCCTTACAGCAAACGCCAAACAGAATTCTGTGTAACATAATAGAGCAGGAATCCTTACCTTCAGTACTTTCTTACTGGGAGTTCTACATAGTCAAACTGAATCTGCACTTTCTTTTTTTTTAATTGAATGCTGACTCTGACAAAGAACTAACCCAGATTAAAACTAGGTTACCTCCCTGTAATGATGATGGACGTGCATATAGTGAGTTTAAAAAATGTATGCAAAGGAGAGCGCTGTTATTGTTGTTATTGTTACTTTTTCTTTTGTTGCTTTTCTAGTGAAAAGCACTTGGCTGTAATCACCTGAACACTGAAACAAATTATTTTGTAGACAGTCCAGAAAATATTGATAACCAATACATCATCCTAGCGATATAGAAATAGGTTCAGATGAAAAGTGAAGATGAAATAATATTAAATTGTAACAAAGACGAGGTGGACCTCTCAAGGGCCTGTCTTTCTTCATACTCAAATCAATACTTTTTTGGATCATACACACCCCCTTAACCTCTGATCTAATCAAATGTGGGTCTATTGATAATAACTTTTTTTCTAATCTCTCTCACGCTCTCTCACACACAAATCTAAGGACCTCAGGATACTCTTAGATTAAAAAGATAAGGCAGGGCAAAGGCATGGGATGCAGAGACAAGAATTTTCTACTTCCACCTGGAAAGAAAGCGGTCCTTTCCACCCCCATTTCCTTAACATTAAAATAAAACTTATTGTAAAATTCTCATTTTTTTTCAGCGTTTCAGGGGTTTGTGTTCTGGAATATATAAAAGGACGCATCATATCTTTTTCTGTAGTGATTGAAACGAATACTTTTCACTTAGTATTGATTTCAGGATTCAGGTATTTTAAAATATTAGTTTGTTTCATAAACCTAACATTGTCTCCTATTATTCTACTTTTCTTACTATTTCTTCTCTGGTGCTCAGATTTTACTTGTTTTCATCTCCTAATTTATTGAGGAAAACCTCAGATCCATTAGTTTATTGTTATTATTATTATTTTGAGTCACAGTCTTACTCTGTTGCATGGGCTAGACTTCTGTGGCTTCATAGCTCACAACCACCTCAGACTCCTGGGCTCAAGCAATCCTCCTGCCTCCTGCTCCCAAGTAGCTGGATTACAGATAACTGTTTCACTGCCTGGTTAGTTTTTCTATTTTTAGTAGAGACAGGGCCTTGCTCTTGCTCAGATTGGTCTTGAATTCTGAAGCTCAGGGGATCCTTCCTCCTTAGCCTTCCATAGTGCTAGGATTATAGCCATGTGCCCCCATGCCTGCCTGAGGTCAATTATTTCTAGTCTTTCTTCTTTCCTAACCTGCCATTTTTAGGCTATAAATATCCTCTGGGGAAGGTTTTAGATGTATTGCACAGGTTTTTTTAATTTAAAGTATTTAATTCCCATTCAGCTCAAAACATTTTCTATTTTCATTTTAATTTATTATATTTCAGTTAAAAACACACGTGTCCATGTGCGATTCTAAATGAATTGCACTGTGGCTAGGAAACATCCTCTAGGATTTCTTTCTTCCCTTCCCTTCTCTTTCTTTTTCTCTCTTTCCCTTTTTTAAAAAAAACTAAACCCTTTTTATTAAGGTATACATTACAAAGTGTCAAAAATCAGCAGTGCATAATAGTTGCTGGTATTTCAGGGTTCCCTCCTTTTAGCTTCCAGTAGTAATTCCAACCCAAAGTTAACTACTGAATTCTATTAGGCTTGCTTTTCCTGTTACTGAACATATTAGGCAAATACGATTGTGCTGTTTTTACAGCTGACTCCCGATGCTAAAACTGGTGTTTGTTAGTTTTATCAGAGTTGGTGCTCATAGATTCTTCATTGTATTGCTGTATAACATTCTGTTTTGTAAATTGGATATACCTAGTGGGCATTTATTTTGTTTTCTGGGATTTCAAAGCACTAATAATGCTGCTTCAATATTTTCAGACAGACATACAACACATGTAGGCATTTCTGTTGGGTGTATACTCACAAGTAAAAAAAAACATTGAATCACCGGGCATCTGAATGTTAAATGTAAATAGATAAAGCCACGAAATTTTTGAAGTTTTTTTTTTTGTTTTGTTTTGTTTTTTGTTTTTTTTTGAGACGGAGCCTCAAGCTATCCCCCTGGGTAGAGTGCCATGGCATCACACTCACAGCAACCTCCAACTCCTGGGCTCAAGCGATTCTCCTGCCTCCACCTCCCAAGTGGCTGGGACTACAAGCGCCCACCACAACACCCGGCTATTTTTTGGTTGCAGCCATCATTGTTGTTTGGTGGGCCCGGGCTGGGGATTCGAACCCGCCACCTTAGGTGTACGTGGCTGGCGCCTTAGCCTATTGAGCCACAGGCGCCAAGCCAATTTTTGAAGTTTTAATAAACATCACATTCCAAACAGTAGTCCTAAGACTGTTCCAGTTCCTCTGTACCCTTACCTAAACAGGGCATTTTCATGTAATCATTTTTTTAATTGAGCCAATTCTGTGTATGGTATTGGCTTAAATTTACATTTTCCTAGTTACTAATCATGCTGTAGACTTTGCATAATTTTGTTGATTACTAGAATAGCATCTTCTGCGAAAAATCCCTTCAAATATTTGCCCATTTTTAACGAGTTGTCAAAATTATTTTTATAATTATAGAAAATATTTCTATGAAATAAAAAATGAAGTTATGTTGTTCTATAATAAGGATGACCTTTCACAGTTGTTACCTTATATTTTAATAGACAGAAATCCATAATTTACGTATGGTCCATTCACAATTCTTTAGTTTGTGTTTAGTACTTTCTGTGTTTATGTTCAAAATGTTACCTTGGCATATTTTTATGACTATAAGAACTTTGAACTATTCTTTATATGTTTTATAATTTACAGTTAAGTGTCAAATGTGTTTGGAATGAATTTCTTTTTTGTATGATGTGAGATAGGAGTCCACATATTTTTATGGAGTTCTCCAGTTACCACCAGCTTATTAAGTCATCACCACTTTATTGAAAATACTGCAATAAAGTAAAACTTTTTTATGAATAATATAGTTATATGCATCTATATTTCCTGGGAACTTATATGAAAATTCATAATAAGGGAGAAATGAGCGTCATACACTAGATTTTGATAGTATTCATGGATTCAATGAGGGCGTTATATCGCCCATGAATTAGGGGGAACTACTATAATCCCATCCCTTTAGATTCCATGTCTGATGACTTAATTATGTGAATCACCTATAGAGCTCTTTACAGTAAGGCTTTCTCTTTGTTGGGTTTTTTGATATGTTCTCATTTTAACACCAAAGATTTTTTTTAAGTGCATGTTATCTAAAACATTTAAATAGCTCTAGAGTTTTTTATTTTCCTTCAAAGATGAATTAACTGATTCCTTGCCAGAGTTAGAGCAGGGCATATTACTTGTCTCAATAAACAACATAGAAATGACCTTTGAGCCAGAATCATAGGCTTATTGTTTTTCTGGCTTCGCATTGTATTCTAGGGCATAGCCCTTTAGAAGTCTCAGCTCAATACATGGTGTGAATGTGCTTGTGTGTATGTGTGCTCTTTCTTTCCACCTGTCTTACAGCTCATTTTGTCTCCCTTGCCACATCAGATTATTGCAAGCTCTTAGTCTTCTGGTCACTTAGCAATTGCATTCTGATTGCTTTTTTGGCCTCTTACCCTCAGGCATTTTTAGAATTTACCAATGACATAGAGTATTACAGTGCTCAGAATACTGGGATCACATCTTGGGTTATTTTTTCCTCACATTCCAAATGCCTTGTTACTCCTGAAAATGAATTTTACGTCCCTATATGATAATCTTTAAAACTCAGAGTTTATATTTTCTGGTGGGCCTTTATGCCTTCCTGAGATTCAGGGAGAACAATCCCCAGCATAGACCGCCATCTAATCTGGCCCCTACAATTTGTGTATGTGCTCTCTGCCACTTTCTTGCCTCCAGTTCTGTTTATTTGGGGCTCTCTCACACCAGATGATTTGGGCACTTCTTCAATTTTATGAATGTGTTTTTCTGATTCATGTTACTGAGGGGTAGCCAGTTGGGCCATACTATTTTATATAATTTCAAAGGAATAAAACTTTTTGGGAATTAATGTGCCAGTGCAGGCCTGTTTTTTTTTTTTTTTTTGTTTGTTTGTTTCTTTGGATGTTTTTTTCCAGAGGAATACATTTGAAAATGCGACTCTGTATTTTAAAAGTACTACAACCTGTTTCTTTATTACTTCAATAAACTTATTTTGCTTTTCTTTATCAGCTTGTCCTAAATTCTTTCCTACATACAGCCAAGAACCCACTGGCCTTTGGGTAAGATCCCTGTTTGCGGAGCCATTTTCTTATGTCAGTATCTAGTTAAGAATTTTCTAAAGTTAAGGGGACCTAAATTAGTCTGCAAAATAGAAAGAATATATTAAATACATAAATATGCTTAATGATAACTAAAAGTAATATTGATATACCAGTCTTCCCCATGGATCACAAATATAATGAAATAAAATCAGCTTTTCTGTGGCAATTAGAGATATTTCCATGTAGGGCGTTAATATTCTCCTACTACAGATGAGGAAAAAGACAGTAACATCAAGAAAATTTCCAAGTTCATGTAGATATTAGATTAAAATCCAGTACTGGATTGGCTCCAAATTACACAATAATTTTTAATTTACTACAGTGAAAGGAACTAACATTACAATATTTTCTTACCTTTCTAAAAAAGTCAGGTTAACCATACTATTTTGCAAGCCATCAAATTATAAATTCCTTTGGTATTAAATTAATTTCTCAATTATGCATATATAGTTTCTATTGTTTCTATAGTACTTGACATTAAGAGTTGAATTATTATTGCTATAAATAATAATGTGAAACAAATTCCTTTCATTATCCAATTAAATTTGAATATATAATGAGTATTTCAAGTACCCAAGATTTTAAAACCTAATTAAATATATCTCTCCACCAGAACAAACCACTAAAACTATTAATTATATCCCTTTTTCCTTTGAACATTTCTAGATAGTCAAGATGATTTAGCCAGAGGAGAAAAGAGTTAAATAATTTTCTAAGCCCCAGAATCTGGAAAGTGATTGGGATTTAAGAGGAATTTAGCACAGGCAAGAATGGCAGATGTTGGAATTAGGATGAGGGTAGAAGGTTATTTAATGGGAAACTAGAAGAATTGCAGAGGACATAGCATTTATATTCAGTTATAGATGAGGCTCAGGGTGAGACAAAAGGTGAGACTTTTATCTATCAATATAGATAAAAGATACAAGTCATAATTTGTTTACCTAGGGCCACATGTCTGGGACATTTTACGTTCTTTAATTTTCATCTATTAAAAAGCACTTATCTTTTACCATCTTGTTAAAATTATTACAAGAAAACAAATCATAAAATATAATGTTTTTTCTCATTAAATTATGTTCCTTGTTTGTATGTATAGTTGAACCTTTCTGCTACCCTCCCTGCCTCAGCTACACCAGATTATCAGGGATTAGATCCTGACATGGAGCACACACCCTGGATCCTGTGCCTGTACTTTACAGTAGGGTTCGTGCTCCTGGGAGAAGCTAACATCACGCTGACCTGATGGGAGCTGGAGCTCAGGGGGTGATGTGAACTGTGAGGAGCAGCTGTAAACACAGACGAAGTTTGTTCTTCACCTGCTGCTCATCTCCTGCCGGGCAGCCCAGGTCCTCACCAGCCACCAGCCACAGACCAGGAACAGTCTGTGCCCAGGAGGCTGGGAACCATAAGTACGTCCAGTGAATAAGTAAGAAACTCAGGACTTCTCACCTTATGCCTGAGTTTTAATTCAATAATAAAGTTCAATTTTAATTTCCCTGGAATATAACTTTTAATAAAAATATGTATATATATTTTTTATTTAATCTATAGACTATATTTATGTTTAAAAATGCTCTCTGTTGACAAGTTATACGCTCATTTAATTAACCCTTTTCATCACAATATAAACTGGGTAGGCTATTTTTGTTAGAAAAAACTCAAATTGAATAATCTTTCTTTTTTTTCTGTTGAAAGATATAAGTAAATTTATAGACTACTTTCATCAGTTTTAATTTCAGACCTAGGCATAAACCCTGGTGCCTTCAATATACATGATCAGTTATAATATATCAAATGAGAAATCATTTATTAGTAAGCCAATGTCGTTTAGAGTGTCTGTTCCGTATTCAATTCTGATCACAACTGATACAATTTCAGAAGTAAAATGTGGATAGATCCTTAACTCCAACGACTTTATTTCTGTTAATTGGGAGAGTGTGGCATATGAATAAATATACTTTCTGCTTTACTTGTACGTTCCACTTGCTTTGTTTATGGCATTTAATTTATGTCAGGACAGTTCTCTATTTCATGACCTATTACTGTTTAATTTGCAGCACTGGCAAATAATTTCCTATTTATAAAACAAATCTATGTACTCCCTAGGGAGTGCTGACTCTCAGTGAAATTAACCACTGCTAGAGCAATTACCATTTTAAAGCACCAAATCCCTTTTGAACAATTTCAATTATATTTGGAATGAAACACAACAGGTTTTTAAACAATTATGCATAACAGTGCCATGTACTCACAGTCTCCAAAAAATAAATTGACTAATATGTTAGGTGATTATTCATTTATAATATGAAATAATGCTTATTTTTGCTTTTAAGAAACCACAACTTCCTAATTAAGGGTACTTACTGCCAAACGGACACCTGGAAGTGCCTTTATCTTATACTGGTCAACTCATTCTCTAGTGTGTAAGTTTCTTACCTTCTTTAATACCCAAAAGCTCACTCGCCTGCTCCCCATGCTCTCCTTTGTTCTTGACTGAGTTCCTTTGAGGCCTTAGGCAAGGAGAGGTCTTCTAGGTCCTTTGGTTGGCCTTTGGACTGGATCCAAATTTTACAAAAAAAACCATTTTATTAAAATGGGTACAGCAGAGAAAGATGAAGTTTCACCTGCCTCCTTTGGTGCTTAAAAACGAATAATCTTGAAATCAGAAGGCTGCAAATTCCCCATCCTTAGAGGGGACAGTGATGAAGGGATAGTTACTCTAAGATGAAGTAAAAAAAGTTAATATTTAAATCTAATACTCAATAAAAATATGTAGTCTGTAATAACATAGTTGTCTGAAAACTAGACTTATCTACAGAGAAAAGGGATTTAAAACATGTTTGGCTACAGAGAAAAGGGAATTAAAACATGTTTGGCTATTTCTAGAACAAACCAATAACTATACCCGATGATACAACTGTATTAAAAGTCAGAAGTAGGGAGAAAGAGAGGACATGATAAAGGATAATAAATTAACCAGATAATGTCTGCTTATTCCCACAGAATAGTGGAAAGAAACATTCTCTGGCAGAGAGTAAAGGGATTTTGTTTTTATCATTCAAGGGTGTTTATGACTCAGCCATCATCTTCAGAAAGGAGAAATTTTACAGAGATAAGTTGTTAGAGAGATTCGTGGTGGACAGATAGCTCACTGAGGACCCAAGGGTTCAACCATGCTGTAGGGCAAGAAAACAGTAGATGGACATTTAGACAATGTAGAGATCTCAGCAATTTTCGGACTCTGGGGAGCAGTAAGTTCTTCTCATTAATCAAGAATGGAGGTAAAAAAAAATCCATACAGCTCACTTACCCTAGAGAAAACGTACCAATATTGTTACATATGAAAAAAATAATACTGGTGATTTTTCCCCTTCATTGTTTTGTGCCTAGAGGGAGAGGAGAAGAGAAAACAAGAACAATCAGACATTAATCAAAAGATTATTCTAATTGCTCTAATTTTATGGTTTGAGAAATATTACAAATCATTTATATATGATTTGAAGTTCTCTTTGGGTTTTTCATTTTCTCTTATCATTTTCTAACATAAAAGTTTCAATTCCTCTTCTTTTGAACCATCTTCTTTCCTTGATGTTCCATGATCTATACTATTGTCTACATTAATGTTACATTAATAATTATTAATGTTATGTACAAGATTATAAAGACTGACTACATTGATCTAAAGGGCAATATAGCTTTAGAAAACTTAATTTCTAAAACATAATTGAATTTAATTCTGTTTACTAAAATATTCAAAACTCATTAGTCATTTAGAATTATTCTTTGGGCTTGAGGAAAAACATGTGTGTTATAATTAGTAAAGAAAGTGTTGTAAAATACGTATTAGAATTTGAGGGCCATAGTCACAAAATTTTCAACTTTTATAATGTCAAATATACTCAGCTATTCTTAGATAAACACAGAAAATATATAGCTTCGTTTGTTACATATGGTGAATACCTCAGAAAAACAACTTAGGTCAGAAAAGGGAACTATATTCTACCCACCATTCCAGAAGCTCCTCCTGGATACATCCGAATGACTGTCTCCTAAAAGTCACAACTAGTCAGAAATTATAATAATAACTTCCTTTGTTTAAATATGGTTTCATCATTTAAATATGCATCCCTTAATACAAAAAAAGATATATTTTTAAATCTCTATCTATAAATCCTCATACTAATTTTTCTTTGAATAACATTTGGTATTTGATCTCTGTAGACTCCACTTGGCTTGAATTCCCTGATTGCCCACTAATAGAGCAATTTCATGTCTCTTCGGCTCTGTATTTCATTTTATGTGATTCCGAAGGGTTAATGCAATTAAAGGTGATGCTATTCCTTCATGGGGAGGCATACATAAGATTTTCTTTCCTTTTTCTCTTTAGAGATGGTGTTTTGCTATATTGTCAAGGATGGCCACAAACTTCTGCTCAAAGAATCCTCTGAACTCAGACTCCCAAGTAGCTAGAACATGCATTATGTTAGCAGCTGGCACAATACATTTGGAAGGTCTTGACATTTCATTGCTTTTTGTACCTCATTAGGGATGGAACAGAGTGTGCGAGCAAGTTTTCCACTCAAAGACACAATCCCATATGGGGATTACCTCACTGGGAATAGAGATTTGATTATGTATTTGGGGTGACACAAACATTCAGTTCAGAGCAGCTAGAAAAGATGATGTCCTTTTTTTATACTGAGGGATCTTCCTTCTACTTTTATTAACAAAATTTTCTTTTTATAATTAAGGAGTATTGAATTTTTCCAGAGACTTTTCTGTACCTATTGAGATGACTGATATATTGAAATGTGCTATTCATTCTGTCCAGTAATTTTTTAATTACGTTTTTAAATTTTTCAACAGTAAAATTACCATTTGGTTCTTTTTTTGTAATTTCTATAACTTTATTGAGATTGTACATTTGATAAAACATCAAATATCATTATATTTTTCTTTCTTTTGTTAAAGATAGTTTCCTTTAGTTATTTTTTAACAGTTTATAACTCCTGTCTTATATTTCTGTTATTTTTATTTGTATGTATTTAAGCTATACATATATAAGTACGATTTTGTTAAAGGGATACACATATATATATGTGTATATATATGCATATAAATATATATGCATTTTTATACATTTTATGTATAAAAAGTATATTTTCATGACCCAGTTGCCAACTGATGAACCCTTAGACACATATCTTTGCTATTGTGAACAGTGAAGTGATATGCGAAAGAATATGAATTTTTGGGGGAGGGGTATAATTATTTCTTCTCCATAGGAATAGATTCCCTATAGTGAGACTGCTGAATTGAATGGTAGTTCGATTTTGAGTTCTTTGAGAAATCTTCACACTCTTTTCCATAGCAGTTGTACTGATTTACATTGTACCAACATTATGTAAACATTTCCTTTTCTCCATATCCTGGACACACTCTGTTATTTTTTTACTTTTTAATAAAAAATATGCTTACTGGGGTAAGATGATATCTCACTGTGGTTTTAATTTGCATTTCCCTAATGATTTTTTTTTTTTTTTGAAACAGAGCCTCAAGCTATCCCCCTGGGTAGAGTGCTATGGCATCACAGCTCAGAGCAACCTCCAACTCCTGGGCTCGAGCAACCTCCAACTCCTGGGCTCAAGCGAGTCTCCTGCCTCCGCCTCTCAAGTAGCTGGGACCACAGGTGCCCGCCACAACACCCGACCATTTTTTGGTTGCAGCCATCATTGTTGTTTGGCGGGCCCAGGCTGGGGATTCGAACCCACCACCTTAGGTGTATGTGGCTGGCGCCTTAGCTGATTGAGCCATAGGCGCCGAGCCTAGAATCACATTTTCACTGCTAATATT
>CAUYQV010177171.1:0-13204 GCA_963574575.1 Galagoides demidoff | reverse complement strand
GTAAGACTGAGTACATTGGATACTTTTTTTTCCATTCTTGAGATACTTTGCTAAGAAGAATATGTTCTAGCTCCATCCATGAAAACATGTAAGAGGTAAAGTCTCCATCTTTCTTTAAGGCTGCATAATATTCCATGGTGTACATATACCATAATTTATTGATCCATTTAGAGTTTTAACTACAACTTATTTTGACACTTTCTGGTTTACACATTATTATTTGTGTTATTGTTAATGCTTACTTGGAGTTACCTAAATATTTACCAATACTTCTCTCAAAACTGCTCTTTATAATCTAATCTTTAATGCTGTTTTCATGAAGTTGATATTCTACACTTCAGTGTGGTTTTACAGAAACTATATTATCATTATTTATCTGTTTTGTACCTGGCATGATTCTTTAGTCTGACTAGTCATGTATTTCATGAATGAATTCTGGAGTATTGACATTAGTTAAAAATTATTTTTAGAATGTTGAATCTTGCTTACTTTATAGGGTCCATCTGTCTGAAATTATTTTGGAAATTTATATTCAATAAAATGGAAATTTAAATTCACTTCAGTTTATATTTAAGTGTTTCTTTCATATCTTTTTATTTTTTTCTACATTAAAAAAACTGGATAGTTTTATGCACTCACATTGCTAATTCTGTATATCTATTACACTTTACCTGTTCTGTGTTGAGCTTTGTCTAGTCTTATCTTTAACTTATCCAATGAATTTGCGATTTTTTTCCCTAAATATTCCTTGTATTATCTAAATGACTTTCCTTGTCTTTTTCCCTTGTTCACTTCTTCTTTTTTTGCAGTTTTTAGTGAGGGGTGGGTTTAAACCTTCCACCTCTGGTATATGGGGCTGGAGCCCTACTCCTTTGAGCCACAGGCATTGCCCCTTTGTTCATTTTCTTCAGAGTGTTACTGTCTTTAATTTAGGAATTACTTTCTAATCTCTTTCAGATTATTCCAAAATATCAATTTATTCTGTGCTGTATCTCCTGGCTCACCCTCACATACATTGTTTCTCTTGTTTTTTGTTGTTTGATTTTGAGATCACTTGTATTTATTGAGTTTTTTTGCAAAATTGTTTCCATCAACCATGGGTTGCAGAAGTATCCCTACATATTTTTACTAATCAAGTGCAATTTTTACATTAGTTTCTTCACCTAGAATTTACATACTCTCAAAAAATATATATGTTCAATTGACATATAAACATGAAAACTTAGACATGTTTTGTAAGATTTTTTCTCCCTTTTCCATTCAAAATTGCTTAATGACAATAATGATTATAATAGTTTTCAAGGTAGAAGATAATAATTCCAAAATACTAGTAAAGTAAGGATCTCATGTAATTTTGAGAGTCCAAATATATAACTCATGTTTTGGATCGAGCTTTTATGTTCAGGCCTAATAATACCTAGTTCCTCAAATAATCTGCTTCTGAATTAGTTGCTATTGATTGATTTAAATTTTCTATTATGCCTCCTTTGAATTATTTTCCTTTCTTTTCTTGATGGTTATATTCTTTACTTTGTTACTCTTTTAGTTTATTATTTTATTTGTAAAAATTAAAGTGTATGTATAGTATGAGAAGACATCTATATTTTTTCAGGTCACATGTTATAGAAATAAGAACCTTACCTTGGGAAAGTCACTTTATCCCTTTAATTATCATTTTCTCATGTTTACAATGATAATTTTTTGGTTTATACATAGTCTTGGAGCCTCTCTATAAAAATATATAAGCCAGGCATTGTGGCGGGTGCCTGCAGTCCCAGATACTTGGGAGGCTGAGGCAAGAGAATTGCCTAAGCCCAGGAGTTTGAGTTTGCTGTGAGCTGTGATGCCATGGCACTCTACCAAGGGTGACACAGGAAGACTCTGTCCAAAAAAAAAAAAAAATATATATATATAGTAATAAATAACTACTGGAATAAGCAACATATGAAAGAATAAAAGTAAAATTACAAAGTATATTTAGCAATAAGACTTATTTTAATGTCTCTTGGGCTTGGAATATTATGCACCTTTTTTTATAGACAAATATATATCTACCTTTAACAGGTAGTTCTAATGAAAGAAGTTATCTAAAGAAGGGCATTGAGGCAGAGCAAAGCATTTGCAAGAAATGCATATTGATTGATATATTGAGTTCCATAAACTGAATGTCTGAATCTGTATGTTAAGATCCTCACTGTAAGATGATACTATTGGAAGGTGAGGCCTTTGGGAGCTGATTAGGTAACAAGGACAGAGCCTGAGCTCACTATGTCATTATAAAGGAGACCTTTCAGAGCTCCCAGCTATGTTTGTGCAATGTGAGGGAGCACACAGTGAGATGAGACAATAGCCTTCTAGAATTAAGAGGAACCTCACAAGACACTGAATCTACTTTGATTTTGATCTTTCCAGCTTCCAGAACCAAGAGAAACAAATAATAATCCACCCAGTCTGTGAAATTCCATTATAATGGCCCCAAATAAAGCATTAAAAACCTACTACATGAAACTTTCCACTCTGTATCTGCATTCTCCCAGGTGGTGTGTTGTAAGTTCTTCTTCTCTTCAATGAAAGTAAATGAAATTAATGCAGAGTGGAGTTCTTCAGTTCTTAAGTAAGTTAGATGAATGCTATTCCCAAGTATGTGACTGGGCCCATATTCAGGGAGAAGATTATGTAACCCATGTTATTCTATTAAATATTATGCTATGCTTCCTTGATTTCTGTGAGTTGCATTAAAAAAAACCCACAAGATCCTGAACTGTCTTTAATGACTCTCTCAAATGGTATAAGGGACTGGATGGATACGACCAATCAAAGCAATACAAGGATCAAATGACTCTCTTAAATGGTATATGACTAGATGAATACAACCAATCAAAGGAATACAAGGATCAAAATTCCCCCCATTCCTGCCATGTGGAACAACTGCTGTATGTGGGGGCCAAAACTCTATGTATGTGAGCTCACCATTAAAAAGCAGTGTTCAAATCTCTTCAGATCCTAAAAGATTCCCATTTTCTGGTGGATAAGCAGAAATACCCATGTAGTACATATTTAGTATTGCATTTAAGGAGATAGAGAGGAAGCAAAATCTTTTGATTGATTTCTGCATTTATTTTTCAAGCCACTACCATTACATTGGACATAAACCGCATTTGGACCAGAGAGAGGAAGTAACTCTGACAGACATTAAGTTTATTACTTAAATATAGTTAAATGAATATAAAGAGGAAATAAGCAATAAAGCTGGTAAGTTAGGGCTAGCATGTGGGGCTAAGGAGTGGAGACGTTATTGAATGGGCACTGTGCAACCGCCAAAGATTTGTTGTGCAAATGAGCTATATGACTTCTGCTTTAGAAAATCGATTTAATGTCAAATACAGTATGATGAGAAGAGAGGAGATGCCAGTTCCACATTGTCCACATTGGCTTAATACTAAATATGTCAATTAAAAAGTTTTCAATGAAAAAAACCCCTCCTATTAATGTAGCCTGAAGAACTCAAATGCTTGAGTCAATGGTAAATCTAGAGCTTCTGAGTTTGGGGGGAATAACCCAGATTTCCTTTTAGATGTGAACTTTTTATTGTTTTTGTTTCTGTTCTGAGGGTATAACTTTAATTTTTTTAGCTGTTTTGTTTGTTTTGAAACTTGGTTAGTATTCATATCATATATAATTGAAGTATAAATGTCACAGCATTTCTTGAAAAACAAATGCCAATTAAAGCGAGCGATGTTGACAACAGGCAGAGGCTCACTTCATTTATTATAACATGTTTTGACCTTTTCATTATTTTGGTGGTAATTATTCCATGTTTTTGCAACCAACAAAAACTCAGATGGATTATTTGATACATTTCTCTAGTTTGACACAGAGTTCAGGGACTTTTTCTGGTATGGATCACTGGTGAATTTCTTAGCTGTATTTCTAAGGCTTTCTTCATTAATAGCTAATTTGTACATTTGTTCATGTAAATTTCAGAAAAAAATCAATGCGTTTAATAGTTTAAATCCTCAGTCTGCATTATTAGTTAACTTCCATTAATGTCAGTTTTAGTATTGATCTTATTGCACGCATTGTTATGGGAGTTCACTTTTATTTCTTCTAACTTCTTAAGAATAAAGACAGTATAATATTATCTTTTTGTCTTTTGTATCTAACAAATCTACTGAGACAGATATTATTTTTTAAATTAAAGCAGTTGTGCTTTTATCTGCAAACCTCTAACTACTTTTATAAATGTGTTAAAGGTTTCTAGACAATAGTAAAGGTATTTCTTAGTCTTTATATTACATGCAGGCTCAATTATTTTGCTTACAAATTTAATTAGAGTAGAATTATTTAAAATATATATATATATTTTATTTTCCACTTGTTCTTAGCTTGACAGTGAGTTAGTTTATGTTGATGCACATAAGCCAAATAGAAAGCCAGTATTACAAAAAGAATGTAGTACATTCTATGCATAACAAAGTTTTTAAGCAAAAACATAGGTAAATTAAATCCAGATATATGGAAGGAGGCATCACAGAAGCTTGCATCAGCGAACAGTATGCATAAACTAGTAATATATGTGTGTGTGCGCATTGTATTATATATATACATACACATATCTTGGGATATATAAAAATATATCTCTGAAAATAAGAAACAGATATAAATGATTACAGGGTATACCAAAGATGTAACGTAACAGAAGCTGTAAGTAATGAATGGGTTGAGTGCTTGCCTCTGGACAATTGTGGATCGGAGTTGGGAATAACTCATCTAGCCACAGAAAAACCACAAAGACTGAGAAGTAGAATCCAAGGAGGAAACAAAGATTTGGCACATGGGAAAATGTAACTCTGACTGAAACTTAGGAAGGAAAAAGATAAAATTGTTGCCCAGGAAATAATAAATTTATAAATCAGTTGGGAAAAATTGGGGATTATTATAATCAAAGATGTGTAGATGATTATATTCAGAGATGTGTTTGGATGTGACCTGAGAGTACCCAGAGTCCCATTTGTGGTCACTTACTTGTTTTTTGTGGTAAGATATTTATAACAAGACACAAGTCACTTCATGTTTGACAAACTTTGCTTTTTTTTTTTAAGCCTAAGCTCAAAAGGAAATTAACCCTGACAGTGTTGGTTCCATTACCTTACACTGGAGTAGGCAACACCTTTGCTAGAGTAAGCAAATGAAATAATGATGCCAATTATTTGCATGATTTAATCATTACCTCCAAAGTTTACCATGTGTTTTTAATTTTAAACCAATAATTTCTAAGCAATTTGATGTATTGAAGGACATATGTTTCTGAAATCAGGAGTTAACAAACTTTTTTCTATAAAGAGATAGGTAACGAATACTATCAGCTTTGCAGCAATATTATTTCTGTGACAACTACTCTGATCCTCTGCTGTAGTATTTTAGCAGTTATATGCAATGAATCAGAAGGGCTGTAGTCCAATCAAACTGTATTTTCCCACAGGCCATAGTTTACCCATTTTAGTTTTAAAGTAATTACCAAAGTGAGCTATTTCTACCATGAGTTGTGAAATCTTTTGTATTCCTAGGTAACCTTCCACAACATCATTTTCCCTAAGGCCATGACCATTGTAGGTCAGTACTAATTTTTCCCTTATAGGGGTAGCTTAAAAGTGATCATAGGCCATCTACTTGAGAACACGTGTGCACATGATTTCCCATGAGAAATAGAAAGAAGAGAGGAAAGAGGGCATCAGACACAAGGACACGTTTCTACTTCAGCTGAAGCTATCTAATTTCAATGAAGAATGCTATATCCACTAGTCATAAGTACTGGCATAAATTGCTGTTGCTTTTTCCATTTCTTTTTTATTCTTTTAATATGTTCTTTAACATAGATGTCTCATGTAAGTAAACAATGGTTATATCACAGATATATGATTATCTGATTAATACTCATTAATCTGTGATATAACCGTTAATAAATAAATTAATCCACCATCATTGAGATCTGAGTAAGAGTGAATAAGTTGGTAAAAACTCTCCTGGATGTTTCATTTGATTGTGTGAATTAGTAGAAACATACTTAATGAAGATACTTTAAGTTATACCATTGTGTTTAGCATTCAGACAGTTATTCTGCTAAGTGCTAAGTCATATAAGAGTTTGAACCACATGAAATTACTACTTTTACATTAAAAGAAAACATAATATCGGCCATTTCATGAACTTAAAAAATCACTGAAGAAAGTTGCCATGGACACTTTCCCCAGGGAGTTAATAGTCTATCTTTAGAAAAGTAATCACAGTTATAATAAACATTACGATTTGAAGGAATCTTGAGTAATGTGTACAATGCAAGGTACATTTCTAAACAACTAAGAGTAAACTGTAAATGTCTTACCACAAAAAATAAGTAAGTGAGGTGATGGTTATGTGAATCAGTTTGATTTGGGCGTTCCATATTGTATATCGAATCATCACATTGTACCCCATAAATGTATACAGTTATGATTTAATAAAAAATATGACTTTAAATTAAAAAAGAAAAACATTACCAATAAGGAAATTCAGGGTAAATTACAAACACATAATGATCAATTTAACAGTACAGCTGATCAGAGAGGACACTCTAGTAATAAATGGACATTCTCCATTTATGGGGAGACCCATACAATAAATAGGATTTAGAAAAAACAATCAAGGAGAGGAGAAAGGGAAGGTAGGGCTATAAGAATGTCAAAAGCCTTGGGAGCTACATATCTCCAAGCTCAGAGGCAGGAGAAGGTATAGATATATTTGGTAACTGATGGCATCGTTACAAAGAATTATGTTTCTCATATATAATAGGTACAATATATAATATATTCTATTATGAGAATAGAATTATGAGAATAGTGATACTCTAAGTGTATACAGTAGAACCTCTGAAAGTTGACCACCTAAGGGACTGTAACAAACAGGTTATCATAAGATGGTGGTCAACATAGAGAACTAGGGCTACTCAACTGATACGTACATGTAGTTCATGTCTGGTCATGAAAATTAGGTCAGTTTAAGGAGGGATCAATGTAGGAAAGTGGGCAACCATGGTGATTCTATGGTACATCATACTATATAGTTTTTAATTAATTTACATAAATATATATTCCCCCCACAAAAAATGTCTTCATGTGGTAGATTCATCTCCCAAAAGTTGTATAAAACCCAGTGCTATGAGAAGTATTGGTCTAAAGCAAGAACTCATAGCCTAGATGGATATTCATAGATAAATCTACAAGTGAATGCACCTCCAAAATATCCCCCTAATCAGTATTGGGTAATTTCCTATCAGTATTGTGTAATTAAAGCTTTCAGAGAAAACAGTTCTACCAAACACTATGTTAATAATACCACCAACACGCCTGTCCACTTCCCTGCTTTGCAAGGGCATCTGAGGATTATAGTGCATCCCAAACTCGCCTATATGTGGAATAGGTATGTTGTGTGTTTCCTATTTCCTCTCTGTGAAAATCTAATGACACTTGGTGCACTGGTATAAAATATTGAGTGAATTCTCTCCAGGTGCAAGGACTTTCTTAAATCTGCAGAACAGTTCTTATGAACTGTTTTAACAATCTTCAGATAATAAGTGCTTACATGTGTGATAGGACACTGACTTTCACCATAACCTGGTACTCAAGTTGTGGGCAATATCATCAACTCTGTTGCATAAAATGTGTGACAATGACTGTTTACCCAAAGTAGACAATGACTGTTTACCCAAAGTAGTCTAAGTGATGTTCAACAGTGACTTAAGACCAGTTGACAAGAGTTGGAAATCTATAATTACAGTACACCAAATAGCACAGAAGTTTGGGCAAAGAAATGTCATAGGTCTGTCAACCAAGCATCACAAAATATTTAAAAATAAATAATCACTTTGAAGCAATGCCTGGTAGCAACTGCTAACTTTTAGTTTTCCTATTCACATTTTGTCAAAGGGCTTTCATACACCATACACATCCCCCTATTAGATTTTCTCAACAAGGATGTAATTTGACATAATATCTGGCACTTGGCTAAGCAAGAGTCATATGCAAACGGATGGTCATTTGCTATTTACCACCCCCTTTCTTGATTATAACTCCTCTCCACTCCCCCAAACCTGTTTAGGAATTAGGGATTTAATTGTGAGATGCCTCATTCTTAGCAACAGTATCTATTGACATTGTGATGCTTTCTATTTAAAAAAATATAAATATATATATATATAATATAACATATATAAATTACTTATATATAAATTATTATAAGGACAAATCAAATCTCATCTCCACTATATATATATATTTACTTATTTATCTATAAAGATTATTATGTATAAAATTACATATATAACTATTTATATAAATATTTATATTATTTATAATTATATAATAGATAATGTATTAATATTAAGTATTATGATAATATATTATATATAATTACATATAATGATATATATATATTTTATATATTATATAATAATTTTATATATAATTACATTATAATGGTATATTATATATTTATAATTACATGTAATTTTATATATAATAGTTTATATATATATATATATATATATGTATATATATCCAGTGAAGACAAGGTTTAATTTGTCCTTACCTTGCTCATTGAGGAAGTTATATCTGTTCTAAGGTTAAATCAAGGGCAGCAAATGTGAATTTGTTTTCAAGAAGTTCAGGCATTGAGGGAGTTGTTAACATCCTAGTCTAGTTGAATCAAACACCTGCATTTACTTGCCTTGGATAATGAGGAGAAATGGAATCTCTCAAATATAGCCCTTGGCTATAAATAGACAATCCATCTTAAATTTAATTATTGTCATTGTCAAAGCATAGATATAGAGAGGCAGACTGGTGTTGCAGAAATGTTCCTTAACTGGGAGGTAGACACCTGGTTCCTAGGGCCCAGCTCTGGGCCCAGCTCTGTACTCATTAAGTGCATGGCCCAGGTTGATTAATTTCACATCTTTACACCCCTCTCTATTCTCTGGAGTGCCCATTTTGTTTCCTTAGTTTTTGGTGCATCTCACTTTTCCATTCTTATTGGGCCCCCTTTAATCAGGACCTCATCTTTTCCACTTAGAGCATCCAATCTCACCTCTTTATACACTCAGCCTCCACCAAATTTATAATCTATATTAGGGCCAGCAGCTTTCTACTAAAATTTAAATATTACTGTTTTCTCAGTTAACATCTTTCAAGTGTTTCCTGTATTTTCAACATGAAAGTCTAATATTCTAGGGTGGCATGAAGGAATTAGAGAGGCCTGTTTGCTGCCCTTTCTAAGAACATTTCCAAAATTACTATTAATTACTATTACTAGTCTAAGGACTCCAGCCATTCCAAAATTACTATTTTTCCTAAATACATTCAATCCATTTAGCCCTATATTTTATAATGCTATGTGTTATGTTACCCTCTGCCACCATCTAAATTTTCACTTGGTTCCTCCTTCTTGGAGTTCTCCAAGTTACTTAGATATCATCTCCTTCCAAAAGCCTTCTCTGACTTCTCCAGTTTGGACCTGAGTATCTCTCTCTCTCTCTCTTTATTTCAAAGTAGTATAAGGGTAAAAAATTTTAGACTATATTGTTTTCAATTTCAAGGTAAAGTTCAAATTGTAGTTGAGCCCTTCACCCAGGGGCCATGCTGAACACCCTCACATTGTGCATGTTAGATGAGACCCCGATCAATGGCCCTCCCTCCTCCTCCCTCCCCTCTCCTTCCTTTCCCCTCCCCTGTGGTAGACTATTTTTAAGTTTCATCATTCATATGGGCAAGTCTATATATTGGTTTCATGTTAGTATTAAGTATTTTGGGTACTTTTTTCCCCATTCTTGAGATACTTTACTAAGAAGAATGTGTTCCAGCTCCATCCAGTTAAACATAAAAGATGTAAAGTCTCCATCTTTTCTTACAGCTGAATAATATTCCATGGTATACATGTGCCAGTTTGTTAATCCACTCATGGGTTGATGGCACTTGGCTTGCTTCCATGACTTGGCAATTATGAATTGAGCAGCAGTGAACATTCTGGTGCAAATGTCTTTGTGGTAAAATGATTTTTTAACTTCTGGGTAGATACCTGGTAATGGAATTATAGGATCAATTGGAAAGTCTGCTTTAGTTCTTTAAGAATTCTCCATACTTCCTTCCATAAAGGCTGTATTACTTTGCAATCCCATCAGCAATGTAGAAATATTCACTTCTCTCCACACCCATGCCAGCCTCTGCAGATTCAGGATTTTGTGATTGGGCTAATCTCACTAGAGTTAGGTGATATTTCCGAATGGTTTTGAATTGCATTCCTCCAGAGATGTTGAACAGTTTTTCATGTGTTTGTTGGCCATTTATCTGCCTAAATCAGAAAAGTTTCTGTTCAAATCTCTTGCCCACTTACAAATGAGTTTTTTAAATTCTTTTCTTGCTGATTAATTTGAGTTTTCTGTAGATTCTAGTTGTCAGCCCTATGTCAGATTTGTAATGTGCAAAAATCCCCATTCCAAAGACTGGCATTTACTTTAGTTGTGATACTCTTAGCTGTGCAGAAGCTGTTACCTTGATCAGATCCCATTTATTTATTTTTGGTGGTGTTGCATTCTCCAGGCAAGTCTTCATATAATCTTTTCCTAGACCAATACTGTCAACTATTTCCCCCACATTTTCTTCTAGAATTTTTATCATTTTATGCCTTAAATTTAAATCCTTTATCCAGCAAGAGTCAATTTTTATCAATGGTATGATGGAGGCCCAGTTTCAGTCTTCTACATGTGGCTTGCCAGGTCTCCCAGCACTCTCTATTAAATAGGGATCCTTTTCCCCCGTGCATGTTTTTGTTAGGCTTTTCAAAGATCAGATGGCGAGATGTGGCTGGGTCATTTCTAGGGTCTCTAGACTACTCCATACTCATCTCTTCACAGCCCAACTTACTTAAAGCTTTGTGGAAGACATTGACTGGAACTTCTTCCCTCTGCCTCCACTAATCTCTAATTAAATGGGAGGTTATTTGGAATGGGGGGAGGGCTATACTTTTACCTTCATTTTCTTTTTCTGAAAGGTACCTGAAAAATGACTGTTGTGCATGAAATAAATACAAGATGAATGGATAATAGTACTGGACTCTAATAACTAATCCATTTATGAATGTATAATCATTTGATGTCATTTTTCATACCTGAAGGTCACTGGTATGGTGTTTTATCTTCTCTTTTTCTCAAATAAAAAAGCTGAAATATGAATTAAGTCTTTACAGAATAGAAAGAAATGTTAAATCCTAAGTGATATCAAGTGGCAGCCAACACCACACTCTCCAGCATCACCTCCAATGCAGTTAAACTCAACATCCGGATGAGTCATTTTGCACAGGGATGTAGGTTAATAGATGCCAATTGCAGTTCAGAAAAGATAAAAAGTAGAATAATGAGCTTGGAGCAAATAGGAAAATGAGAAAGTGATAAATGAAAAGTACTTCAAGTCGACCAGAAATTAGATTCATGAAATACTCATTAAACTTTTTTTTTCTCGAAGCCAATATCAATATACAGAAAAAATTATTAGAAAAAGAGAAAGCCTGAAAGGTGGTCCCATATTCAATACAATACTTGAGAAATAAATGATATTATAAGGTAAGAAATGAACTACGAAGGGATATAGAGGAGAATAAGTTCTTTGGAAATTAAGCAATGTGGATTTTCTTCCTAGATCTACTGGTACGTGGCTCTGTGATGGCTTCTTAGTATCTCTGGATATTTTTTTCCTCTCATCTGTGGAGCGAGGGTGATGATTTGTGTAATTCTTACTTCCTGCCAGTTTATCATTCTATGGACCTACAAATGCTGCATCACAGCAATGAACAATGAATTTAGGCACCGAGAATGGCTGATTCTCTCTTAAGAGCAAAGATGGAGAGTCAGAGGAGGGCCAGTTACCTTAAGGGATGTTTGGGGAAAATCAAGACACCATAGTTATTTTGGAATTCAGACAAACTGCTTATGGGGGAATTCTAGTCAGCTTTTAAATGGAATGGGCTAGGAGTAAACGAAGGAGGCCAGACTCAGCATTGAACCCCATCTCCTTTCCATCCTATCAGAGGTCATGAGTCTCTCTAGGAATCACGGATTTTCCCTTTGCTACAAGATCCTAAGATTCAGGAGCTGGTAAGAGACCTTAGCAATCACCTAGTGCAATGCCGAAATTCCATACATCTGAGGCCAAGATGGGAAGTGATTGCCACAAACTCCTGAGCAGGCTGGCACTGTTTCCTGCTATGTATAGCCTCAAGGTGAGCTCCAGCTATACTTCTCTATCTCATACCTTCCCATGCACCTGTACCTTTCCCATCTTCCCTCTGAGAGGAAACAAAATGCATTCTTTGCTAACTTCGATAGGAAATATAAATTCACTTTCCCTACCTTACCTATCCAAATTGCTTTGGTATCTCCTCTCTCCCCACAAAGAAAATAGCCAAGTTATACAGTGCAGTCTTCTTTATCGACTAGCATCAACTAGAAATGAACATTTTGCAGAATTAAGGTTCTCTGCCTTTTAACAGCCACTCATTTTATTTACGAAATCCTTTGTATTGGTTGATTTTTAAAGATTGCAAAAAATGGTTTGGTTTGACTATGCCAAAAGATTTATCTGTTTATTTTCCATGACTGGATATGAGCATTAATTATCATGTTAAATATAATTCTGGATTACGATAGTCATAGGTAGGGCAGTATCATTTGGTTGTTGACTAAATTGCCCCAATTTTGGCTAAACTTTCTCTTATATGCTTTCTCCGTCTACTTTCTTGGAAGCTTCTCATCATCAGTTGTGAGTGTTTCTGTTTACAGGATCACTCTCTCTTGTTGCCTGCCTTTGAGTATTTGATGCTAGAAAGGTATTAGACAAAATCAAAATCAAGTATGAGTGTGATGACTCGGCGCCTGTGGCTCAATTGGCTAAGGCGCCAGCCACATACACCTAAGGTGGCGGGTTTGAATCCCCAGCCCGGGCTGCCAAACAACAATGATGGCTGCAACCAAAAAATGGCAGGGCGTTGTGGTGGGCGCCTGTGGTCCCAGCTACTTGGGAGGCAGAGGCAGGAGACTCGCTTGAGCCCAGGAGTTGGAGGTTGCTATGAGCTGTGATGCCATGGCACTCTACCCAGGGGGATAGCTTGAGGCTCCGTCTCA
>CAUYQV010177169.1:0-14832 GCA_963574575.1 Galagoides demidoff | reverse complement strand
TCTTTTGCTTGAGAGCAATAGATTAGTTTCATAAAAGGGCTCTGTACATTGGATACTTTTTCTTCCATTCCTGAGACACTTTGCTAAGAAGCACATTTTCCAGTTCCATCCATGTAAACATGAAGGAGGTAAAGTCTCCATTTTTCTTTAGGGATGTATATGAAACAGCACAATGTACCCCATGTTTGCATCATTGTATACAGAAATCAATTAATTAAAAAAAACAAAAAAAATAAATTGGTAATGAATTGCTAAAGCATATTCTAAGAATATTTGTCACTGACTAAAATCTCCTAAGCAATGCTCTAGTTTTAAATAACGTCCTCTTAAAATGTGTGTGTGTGCACACTTTATATGT
Organism: Galagoides demidoff; assembly: GCA_963574575.1. Classification (NCBI taxonomy): domain Eukaryota; kingdom Metazoa; phylum Chordata; class Mammalia; order Primates; family Galagidae; genus Galagoides; species Galagoides demidoff. Next base: position 14,474 of record CAUYQV010177169.1, on the reverse strand, counting down.
GTGTACGGGTCCTGAGAAGGCTCCTGTATCTGAGATTTTAACCTTGTACTTTTCCCTCAAGCATTTTACTAAGCATATATATTTAATAGTCATGCATATGAAACATAATGCAAATTTAATTGTGGCAAGTATGTTTATTGTCTGTGATCTAGAGCTTTTTAAAGTAGTAATGGGTGAAAGTAAAACAAACAAACAAAAAAAAACTCCAAAGAATGAAAGGGTTGGGGGTGCTGCAGAGAACGCTGTTTACTCTGTTCTCACAGCAGATCCTCAGGGCTACCGCTGAAGGGCTCAACCCTCTGGCTGAGAAATGGATGGGTCTGCCAAAAACTGGAAGGGTGAACTCCCAGTGTTCCTGGTTGTGTTGGGAGGCTAAATTGCAGAATGAGAGCCATGACCAATGCCGAGAAGAGCTGTGTTGCAGTATGATTCTCCTACAAAAACTGGTGGTGACATTTAGTTTATCACAAACCCAAAATGCTTATCTCTAGACCTATTTGGTGAGTTATACGAAAAGGAAAATTGCTCCAAGTTAAGTTAGTGTTGCAAGTTGCACTTGCAAGAATTTTAATTTTTTGTCAAAGAAGAGCAGTCAGTTTGTGTTCAATTTCATGTATGTTCACTATAGAAAATTTAAATGTTTGAAAATGTAAATTATTGAGATAAATATTATACGCCATTCTACCTTTCATATATGTAAGTACTATTGATAATTTACATGTTAGCGTATGTTTCAGTATTTTCTCTGTGGATTTATGGATGAAATGAACATGTACAAATAGTATTTTACTGAACAATTTTTGTTCTTACCCTCAATACAGTTTCACATTCTCCATTTGTCATGCGATGATAATGCCGATTCATTTAACCTTAAAAAAACTTCTGCATAGTGCTGTATAAATGTCCAAGTTACTGTCTGCACCATGCTTGATTTAAACAATCTCTATTGTGGGACTTCTCAATTACTTTCTATTCATTTATTAATTTTTGCCATCATGGATACATATTTACTAAGTGTATGTAGTTTATTTTATAAACTTACTGTATAAATGTCTGTTTCACTAGGGAATTTTCTAAATCTGGGAATTATAAGATTAAAGAGTGAACTAAAAAAAATATGTTTTTTTAATTCCTTTCTAACAGATTGAAACAAATATAGTTTCATTTGACCACCAGTGGATGGGAGGGCCCATCTCATACTCTTGTGAACTTGCATAATAAATCTTAACCAGCCCAGTATGTGCAAAAATGTTATTTCAGTATTGTTTTATTTTAATTATTTTGTTTATTAGCTAGGTAGTACATTTTTCATAATTGAGTGATTATTTATATTGACCTTTTAACTATTTTTTTACTCTTTTTTTTATTAAATGATAACTGTGTACATTAATGCAATAACAGGGTACAGTGTGGTGTTTTCATATATAATTTGAAATATTTTCATCAAACTGGTTAACATAGCCTTTATGTCATTTTCTTAGTACTGTCCACCCATCCCCCCTTGCCCTCCCCCTCCCCATATTCTTAGACTATAATTAGGTTATAGCTTTTATATGAAATCTATAAATTAGTTTCATAATAGGGCTGTGTACATTGGATATTTTTTTTCTTCCATTCTTGTGATACTTTGCTAAGAAGAACATTTTCCAGCTCCATCCATGTAAACATGAACGACGTAAAGTCTCCATCTTTCTTCATGGCTGCATAGTGTTCCATGGTGTACATATACCACAGTTTATTAATCTATTCATGGATTGATGGGCACTTGGACTTCTTCCATGACCTGGAAATTACGAATTGGGCTGCAACAAACATTCTGATACAAATATTTTTGTTGTAATGTAGTTTTTGGTTTTCTGGATATATACCTAATAAAGGAATTGCAGGGTCAAACAGCAGGTCTATTTTTAGTTCTCTAAGTGTTCTCCAGATATCTTTCCAAAAGGAACGTATTAGTTTGCATTCCCACCAGCAGTGTTGAAGTGTTCCCTTTTCTCCACATCCACGCCAGCATCTCTGGTTTTGGGATTTTGTGATATAGGCTAATCTTACTGGAGTTAGGTGATATCTCAAAGTAGTTTTAATTGCATTTCTCTGATGATTAAGGATGGTGAGCATTTTTTCATATATCTGTAGGCCATGCACCTATCTTCTTTAGAGAAATTTCTCTTCAAGTCCTTTGCCCACCCTGAGATGGAATCACTCATTCTCTTCTTGCTAATACGTTTGAGTTCTCTATGGATTCTGGTTATTAAACCTTTGTTAGAGACATAACCTGCAAAAATCTTCTCCCATTCTGAGGGCTGTCTATTTGCTTTACTTACTGTGTTCTTGGCTGTGCAGAAGCTTTTTAGTTTGATCAGGTTCCAATAGTGTATTTCTGATGTTGCTTCAATTGCCCGGGATGTCCTCCTCATAAAATGTTCGCCCAGGCTGATTTCTTGAAGTGTTTTCCCTACACTTTCTTCTAGTATTTTTATGGTTTCATGTCTTAAGTTTAAATATTTAATTTAGTGAGAGTCTAACTTAATTAATGGTGAAAGGTGTGGGTCCAGTTTCAGTCTTCCACAGGTTGCCAGCCAGTTTGCCCAGCACCATTTGTTGAATAGGGAATCTTTTCCCCCACTCAATGTTTTTAATTGGCTTGTCAAAGATCAGGTAACCGTAAGTAGCTGGATTCATCTGTTGGCTCTCTATTCTGTTCCATACATCTACCTACCTTTTAAACTATTAATGTATCTAGTTTTCATTTTATTTTTAATTTTGATGATGCCATTACATACATTACCTTAAGTCTGTAGAAATTTGATTTCTTTACATTACTTAAGGGGATTTGGTATCTTATTTTAGCAGTAAAATTTAGAGGTATAATTTTTATAAAAGCAAGAGCAAAATAGCACAAAAATGTTGTTACAATTTGTGCTTTATCATTGGTTTTAGTGATGAGACTACCTACCCAATTCTTCATGCAAGTTTCACCATAGTTCTTTCATCCGTCTGATTAATCATTAATTCATTTATTGTCCTTTTTGTTTTTTAAGGCAAAGAGCCCAAACTCTCCTCTCCTTCAATTATTCAAACACCACAGGCATCCAGCACTTTCTCACTTGTTCTTTTTTTGGGGGGGGGTAATAATATGATGAGATTTCAATTATTAATATTTATGCACCAAACCAGAATGTGCCTCAATTTATAAGAGACAGTCTAACAGGCAAGAGCAACTTGATTTCCTCCAGCTCCATAATAGTCAGAGATTTTAACACTTCTTGGGAAGTGTTGGATAGATTCTCACTTGTTCTCATTTGAAGGACTGCTCATGTTTCCAAAATCAAAGTGAAGTGAGTGAACTAGGTCTCATCCTTCCACTGGCAGTTTTTAAGTCAATGGTTGCCACAGTGAGTAATTTGAAACATTGACCCCACATAAGATACAGTTTTTGTGGTCAGGTGTGACACCTACTGTTTCAGAATGTTGTTGAGCTACATGATTTTGCCTTATTTACTTCTACTAAACAGGTTGACATTCAGGTTTGGAGAGGCTTAGACCTGAATCATAGGCCAGAGATTCTTTCCTACCACAGTGAACTAGTTGCTGTTTGGAATCTTTTTATGCTAGAACACTTTGTTTATGGCCATAGCATTAAGGCACTGGAAGCCTGAGATCCTTTCCTTCAGAGTGCACAGAACTCCTGATAGTCCTCCAAATTCTTCTTTTTAGCAAGTAGAGAGTTTTAATAAGCCAAGCTAATATTTCTTAACACACAAAAAGTTTCTGCTTGTCTTACATTTATATAATCAAGAGACACAAGTAAAACTATTTTTTTCTGAAACATAGAAATTTTCTTTCATGTATATTTTTGGCAATTTGTTTTGCTAAACTATAATAGCAATGAGGTTTTGCCTCACTGGTCATTCTAAATAGAAACTGATGCATTAAGCAAATTTTAGGAACAATTTTAAAGTCAGGGCTGAGTGTTATATATTCTGGCGACATTAATATTACAGAATTCATTAGATGAAAAATATTCTAAGAAACATAATTATCTATCTGTTTAGAACATCTTCTCCACATCCTCCTCTCATTCTGTTTAGTCACAATGACTCTATGGACTCTCAGAGATGGGTCTTCTTTCTGGGAACTTACCCAGTGCACTGCAGAGTGTGGGTGCAGACCCCTTTCTTCTCTCTAGTAACTTAACCTGCGGAGGTCAGGTGGCTGTAGTCTAGTATGATTTAAGTTAGGCAGGTGATTATTTCTTCTGCCACAGTGTTACTAAACTGCCCCGCAAAGTGCAAATAACGAAATTATGATTTCTTAATTCATCCATTTAAGAATTGTTTGTCAAGCATGTACTTACTCCACACCAAACATTGTGCAGACTTTTAAATAACAAGGATAAACAACGGGGTAAAATACTATATCCTCTAAAAACTGACAGAGAATGACAATGGTTAAGGAGTGACAGTCACCTAAGTGATTTTAAAAAAAAGGTAATTGGGCTGGGGGAACAAACCTCTAGTTGTGACTCACTCTCTTACATGTACTCAGAGGTGTTCAACCATTTGGATTCTCTGGGCCACAAAGTAGAGTTGTCTTAGGCCACACATTAAATACACAAACACTGACAAAAGCTGATGAGCAAAATACAAGTCCTTGCATAAATTTTCATGGTATCTGCTACCACAGATTGGCAAAAATGTCCTCCCATAATAATCCTAATTATGCAGCAGCCCATTCAGAGAGTCTTTTAAAATCATCAAGCAGGTCCCAAGTTTGCGATCACTAATAGAGAAAATGTGCATATCTAAGTAATAAGACAAATGTCTAAATTTTTTATTATAAAAGTAAAAGAAAAGTGGGCAACATAAAACTAGTGGGATATTTAACTTGTATAAGAGAAACGAAAGCATCAGTATCTCATTCAATGGAAGTAGCTGCAATTCTCAGTGAGTTCTCAAGATGCCCATCAGATCTTGAGTTGGGTTCTAATTTTACTTTTAATGTGCTTCATTCTTGAAAATAGTTGCTGTCATACGTAGGTGCTGCCAAAAGCGATGATGTGAATAAAACGTGACTGTGAAGCCAGGGATCTGTGTCCCTGGGAAGATAGGACCTATGAAAATCCAGTAAAGAGACATAATCACTTTTTTCTTTAAATCGAATGTCAGCAGCTCTGTGCATTCCCTTTGAAAATTGCCAGGTAACATGCTTCTGTCAACTGAAACTGGAGTCACTAATGCACCAAAATATTGATTATTGCCCCAGAAATCTTGAAATCTGTTTTCTAATTCTTGTATCACATTGAAAAGCAAGGTTGTATCATTTTACATTGTTCACACTACTGTATTTAGCTAATGTGCTGAAATGTAAAAATTGTTAGACTTAAAGTGAGTTTGTGGAAATTTTAATCTCATTGACAACACTGTTATGGTTTGAAACGTACTAATAAGTTAGTTTTCACCTTGTAAACTCATTTAAATGAGTGGTTAAATACACTAAAAATGCTAACCCTGTAAGTTAGTTTTCAAGATCAAGTTCTGGCACAAATTTGGTTCTTGGTAACATAGATGATATTTTTCAGCATTTGGCCTTGACTTAGCCATCTCACTTCTGAAAAGTAAATGTCACCATAATCCACATCGGTACTTTTAAGGAATTCCTGGAATTGGCAATGATTCAATCCCTGGGCTCTTACGAAATTTATAGTCTTGATGACGATTTGCATGACATTATCTGTTTCTAAAGCTTTTGCACATATATTTCTGGATGTACTATGCAATGATATTTCATCTTTTAGGTGGCAATTGCATCATCTTCCATTAATTTTACAAGTCTCTCCCTTTTAACGTACCTTTGCTGGGGCACCATTAATAACTTTGACAGTAGATAAAGAAAATTCCTTTAACATATTTTTTACTACTTTGTGTAAATCTCTTATTAGTGTGTCTTTTAATGAGGAAAGAAGTCATTTCTTGAGTGACATCATATTTGTCGTCAGTGCCTCTACTAAAGATAGCAAGTTGATTCTTGTTTACAGCACCACTGTTACCATCTATTGCCAAAACATAACATTTTAAATTACTAATTTTACACTCCAAACTTTTTTTGATAGATTTTTCAATTTCTTCAATTCGCCTGGCTATACTCTGTTGAGACAAACTAATTTTAGAAATATCCTTCTTATTTTCAGGGCAAATTATGTCTGCCAGGCCTTCAATACATTGCTTAACAAACACATCATCTGTAATGGGGTTTTTTGGGGGTTTTTTTTGCTATTTTGAAAACTTGCACAAATACCCTACAAGTTAAGCAGAATGTCTTTCTATTTGTTTCAACATAAAAGTAGTCATCTGTCTACTCTTCACTGAACAAGCTTCCTTCATTGGTAATTTTTCTTTTGTGGGGTTATGTTTTCTTTTGAGACATTTTTGAAGCATGCTGGAATTAAATAATAATAAATAAGGGATTATATTTACTTTTATTATGAAAAGAACTGACAGAAGAATAGAAAGCAAGGTTTGGGCCCTTCCACATCCCAGCTGCCAACACAGAGGAAGGTAGAAGACTAATTGTAAAACACAACAGATGAAGTGTGAGGCTCTGTGAAGGTGTGGAAGTACCCTGAAAATCAAATAAGAACCCTCACCTGACTTCTAAGTAACATGAAACACTTAACATTGCAATGGTAGGTTGAAACACCATTGATAATGGATGCTTTGCTAAGTGACCATAAACACAAGTGACATCTGATGCTGTCAGTTTGACTGTCTGCACTTGGAAGATAAAACATTGGAAGCCTCACACTGCATAAAAGCTGAAGCCACACATGTACAAATAGTGATAACAGATGTGCGTTTATCTTATGTGACATTGAGACACGACTGTCATATCTATAAAGTCCACCCTTGCGAACCATGCAGCTGAGTTCCACAACAAAAATCTCATACACACATAAGAAAAATCTCATAATGTATAAGTAAGTTTATGGCTCTGTGTTGGGAGGTATTCATAGCCAACCTGGGCCACACGCAACCTACAGGCCATGGGTTGGACACCACATACGTGGATGTGAACATGTATCTGACCTCTTTGGGTTCCCATTTCTTTATATAAAAATTAGGGAATAAATGTTTAGTTTAAAATTCTATAAACTTTTTGTAGGATAAGTGACAGTAAATTAATAAAATTTTCAAATGAAAGTGTAAGTTAAAGTAAAATTTTTAAACTGCATATATGTGGTTTTCGTAACATTTATTTTGGACAAATGTTCCTCTATATTTAAAAAAAATTGAAAGCCTTTGATTGTCCTCCTTGATCACTGTTACTTCCTAATTTCTTCACAACTACATACTACATATATTCTCATTGTTTAACATAATATCTAGTAAAAACCATATATGATACTGATTTGTCATTTCAATTTTTTCTAAGTGTACATTCAGTGGCATTAATTATATTGATAGTATTGTGCAACTATCATCCTTATCTATTTCTAAAATTTTTCATCTCTCCTAATTGGTGTCATTAAGCAATAACTCCTCTTTACCCCTTCCCCATCCTTGGTAGTTGATAATCCACCTTCTCTTTCTATAAATTAGCTTATTCTTAATATTTCATATATGAAATCATGATCATAAAATATTTTTTCTATTGCATATGACTAATTCACTATGCACATCTCCAGGGTTCATCTGTGTTGTAACATGTGTTGGAAATTCACTTTATTGTATGGCTGAATAATATTCCATATACACACATTTTCTTTACTCATTTATCTGCTGATCGACACTTGAAATGTTTCACCTTTGGCTACTGTGAATAATGCTGCAATCAACGTGCTATACAAGAATCTGTTTGAATCCTTGCCTTTGCGTTCTTTGGGAATTTATCTAACAGTAGAATCTCTGGATTATAAAGTAATTTTATGTTTGGCTTTTTGAGAAACTATAATACAGTTTTCCACAGTGGCCACACCATTTTATCTTCTGACCAGCAATTCACAGGGGTTCCAGTTTCTTCACATTAACATTTATTGATTTTGATATTAGTCATCCTAATGGGGGTAAGTTAGTATTTCATTGTGGTTTTGATTTGCATCTCTCCAATCATAAGTGGTGTTAAGCACGTGCTCATTAGTAATTTGAATATCGTCTTTGGAGAAAAGGTTGTACAAGTTCTTTGGCCATCTTGAAAAGTGGATTGTTTTTATTTTTGTTGTTGAGTTGTAGGTGTTTCCTCCCATTATGTAGCTTATTCTTTTCACTGTATTGAGCATATCTTCTAGGCACGGAAGTTTCGATTTTGATGGGGTCTAATTTATCTCTTTTTTGTTTCCTTTTGTTGGTAATGCTTTCAGTCTCCTGTGTAATAATCCATTGCCAGCCCAAGGTCAGGACTCATACCTATGTTTTCTTCTAGAGCAGCTGTTCTAAACCTGTGGGTCACAACCCCTTTGTAAAAATGAACATACATTGCAGCCTTAGGAAGGTTGAGAACCACTGTTCTAGAGTTTTATGAATTTGACTCTTATGTTTAGGTTGTTGATCCATTTGAAGTTCATTTTAGTATATGGTGTGAGGTACAGGCCCAAACTGATACTTTGCATTAAAAAATCCAGTTATTCCAAAAGCACTTCTCCCCCTCTACAGATCAACCCTATGCTGGGATCCTTCTTCAACTCTGGTTTGTACTGAGCTAAGAGATAACCCACAGGTGAAAGCTTAGGGTTTTCTCAAGTCCGTTCTGGGGAGACATGTGGCTTCTAACTTCAAGCATTTTCCCTACCTCCCATAAAAATTGCTCCTCGCTTTCTTCCCTGGTTTAGATTATCTACTGTGTGTCTCACCATAATCTTTTGCTCTAGGTGGCTGTGGGTTTATTCTTAGCCCTATAATATTTTAGGCAGTACCTATCTCTTTTCTACTTTGAGTTCTGGCTTAGGTGAAGTAGAGCACATTACACCAGTCATTATGGTGGCTCCCAGGCAGATGAGAAAGACATATATAATAATTTATGAATAGGCTTGGCACCTGTGGCTCAGTGAGTAGGTGGCAGCCACTTACACTGAATCTGGCAGGTTCAAGCCCAGCCCAGGCCTGCTAAACAACAATGACAACTACAACCAAAAAATACCTGAGCATTGTGGCAGATGCCTGTAGTCCCAGCTACTTGGGAGACTGAGGTAAGAGAATTGCTTAAGCCCAAGAGTTGGAGATTGCTGTGAGTTGTGATGCCATGGCATTCTACCATGGATGACATATTGAAATTCTACTTCAAATAATGATAATAATAATTCATGAATAAGGTCTGCTTTAATTCCTCCAAAACCAGGATCTACCATGAGAATACAGGCTGCTATCTTCAAGATCACCACCACATCAGTGAAGGAATGGACAAGGCAAGGAAATGCCACAAGACTCCCTTCTATTTTTTAGTTGCCTTTCTGTTTTATTTGTTTACTTCCGCATTCTATTGGTTACTGTAAGCCTTTGACTATTTTCCTCAGTTCTATACATCACAATGACAATATTACCAAAACTATTGATTATTAGATCTTTGCTATATGCCAGTAACTATAGTATGTCATCCGAATGCCAACCCTAAAAACAAAGTGTCATTTTTCACTTTTTTAATCAATAAAAAACAGAAATTTAAGAGCTGCTTATTCAGGGTGAAAGAGATATAAGTATGGGCAGAAGACTCTTGTTGTAATGCTAGCTCTGCTTCCTACTGGCAGTGAGTCTTACTGATATAATCTACTGCATATTATATCCAGTATGTATTAAGCATTAGCTAAGTGTGTGGCATACATTTATAATAGTTATTCTTTATAATAATCCTTTAAATGTTATCATCTCCTTATTAAGCATCAACAGAGTAATGGCACATGGTACCACAATCATTAGTAGATGAATTTGTGCTCATTTTGTAAGAAAGGTTTTACAGCTGGCTTATGGGCTTTACTTAAATCCCGTGAGGATTTCAATATTAATTTATAGAAAAATCCAAAGTAATGCTAGGTGCTGACCAAAGACTTTACTGTTGACCATGTGGTCAAGACAGCATTCAATAGCTGTAATTGATACACTGACCTATAATTAATAAAGAGCAACTTGCCAAAATATGAGAGAAAATATTATAACATTTAGTGGGCTTCATGACTAGCAATGTAGGGAGCTGGAGGGAGACCAGCACTGATGTTTTTCTTGCAAGGTCAGTATCTACCAACCCTGTCTTACAATGATGTTGTTATCATGCACACTTTCTTATCTATCCAGATTCCTCCCATGGGGGTGGGTGGACTTGGTTCTGAATGATTTATGGAGTTTGAATTTTGACTGAGTCTAAAACCTCGGCTGCAGTTTGAATCTAATGGGGCAGTTGACTCAAACATCACACCAGCTCTAAATTAATTTCCCTACAATAATTAGCCTTCCTGAGTTTTTATTTTCATCCTTTAAGCAGTGGTTCTCAACCTTCCTAATGCTGCAACCTGGTTGGGGGTCACCACAACATGAGGAACTGTATTAAAGGGCCACAGCATTAGTAAGGTTGAGAACCACTGCTTTAAAGTGTTTTTTAAAATAATTATATATCTATGTTCTCTTTTATGTCTATTTATCTATCACTAAGTATCCACAGTTCTGAATTTTTGAAAAAGGCATTTTTTCAGACTCAGGGACTTTTGGATGAGTTTGGGGTTTGTAGAGCCTTAAGTAATAAGTTGCTACTCATTTATATGTTTTTATCCATTTTATTCACTCTTCGGCAGACCAGTGTAGAGTGCAGAACTAAGCCAACAGATGGATATTTGACAGTGATGCTTGATTCTCAGTGCCTGCTGGACTGAAGTTGGCAGAATCCTGAAAGTTACTGTGGTTAATGAAAACATTGTCAATTTGGTTGTGTTCCTTGTATATGGTGGCACATAGGCAGACAGAATATGCTATGTGCATTATAGATGAATCGTACAAACAATACCATTCATTTTCAAAAATAAGAGTCATCTTGGGCCTCATATTAAATACATAAACACTAATGAAAGCTGATTAGCAGATAATAATAATGTTTGTGCATATTTTTCTGACATCTGACACCTCAGATAAGGAAAAAAAAAAACCCTTACAAAATTAGCCTGTGGCCTGAGGACCATGGAGTGTGCCAGAGCAGAGCCCTTGCAGAGTATCTCTGGCCGTCTCTGTGCTCCTCCTTCCCCATTCCCAGGCTGACTTCGTGTCAAAGTCACCACTATACATCCAGTGAAAAAGCATCTAATAATGTAACCTCTGATCTCAGACTTTCACTTCACTATTAACCCAAATGTTTACATTTCGTATTTTAGCCTTCTATAGTTTCTATTTTGCATAAATGATCATGTTTATCTCTTAATTTTGAATTTTCTCACTTAAAAATTAGGAAGCTATAAAGAAAGATATGATTTCTTGGCAGATTTTTTCCTCCCTTTCTTTTTTTTTTTTTAATAAGTCTCTAAATCATATTTAGTCTTTAAATCTGATTTAACTCCTGAAGTCCGGTTCAGACACCGCTTTAGTCTGGTCTTTCCATTATTTATAGTTTTTGCTGAGGACACTGCCTCTTTATATTTTGGTCATTTTCTTTCAGAAACTGTATGAGACTTGTTTGCTTTTAAAAATATTTTCCTTGGAGAAATGTTTGAGGTTGTTTTTTTATTTCTGTCACTTCAGATAAATCATCTGGTCTTTCATCTTTTTATTAAAGCATTATTTCAAAATCAATGTCTTTCATATGACTAAATAGTCTGTGTAATAGTTGACATTTATTGTACTCTATAAGAAAAAAGGAAGAAAGCATTGTTCTGATAATAATATTATCAGAACTTAGACTTAGACTTTTAATTATGTTTATTGGTATATTTGTGTATCTTTTATTCATGTATTAATAACCCAAAGTCCAACATTCTATGTAAACATTATGTTCATTCTTTCACTCATTCATTCTTTTACTTTTTCAAAAGATTTTTATTAGGTGCCTATAATGGTCCAAGGAGCTTTTCTTGCACTTGGCACTTGTCATGCAACAAATAGAAATGTTTTTGTATTCTTAGCAGGCAGTGAGGGGAAACAACAAATTTAAGTAGGAAATACAGTTTGTTACATCAGAGTGTATCTGTATATTGTCATTACATGTACGTAATAGTCTGCATGATAAATAAATGCACCAGTAGAGAAGGGTATAAGATATATCAAGTACAAGGGTAAAATAGGTCATATTAAAATCTTAAACAAGACCACCAATAGAGAACTCTCAAAAAGAAAACTTTTGAGGGTGGTACCTGTGGCTCAAAGGAGTAGGGTGCTGGCCCCATATATCAGAGGTGGTGGGTTCAAACCCAGCCCCAGCCAAAAGCTGCAAAAAAAAAAAAAAAAAACCAGAAAGAAAAACCTTCTTAAAAAAACGAAAAGAAAACTTTTGAGTAAAGATTTCAAGGAGAAAGGAAATTAGCTATGTGGATATGAAGAAGTCCTTTGGCTATAGAGAATAGGTCAAGCAATTTTTCTATTACTGTGGGACAAATCACCACAAACTGGGCAGTTTAAAACAATGTCTATTTGTTATCTCATAGTTGTAGAGCTGAAAAGTCTGAGTAGTTGTGAGGGTTTCACTGTGCCAAAAGCAAGATTTCGGCCAGAATAGGCTGTTACCTGGAAGATCTGAGGACAAATCCACTCCTTAGCTCATTTGAATCATTTGTAAAATTCAGTTCCCTATGGGTATAGGACTGAAGTCACCACCTACATGCAGGAGGCCAGTAAAAGTGCACAATCATGTCTTAGACATCATTCTCAGATCCTTGCAGGCAACCTCCTCCCTTCCAGTCACAGACAATCTTCCTCATGACAAATCTGTCTCATGTTTCTAATCTTCCTGTCTTGCTCTTCTACTACCATCAGAGAAATTTCTCTACTTGTAAAGAGCTCATATAACAAAATTACGTCTTCCTGGATAATATTCCTTTCAATTAACTCAAAGTCAACTGATTAGTAGCCTTAATTACATCAGCAAAATCCCCTTTTCCAGGTAAGGAGACACAGTCATGGAGCAATCTCTCATCATAGTCAGTTTGGAATGAGGGTGGGACACTGTTTGGAGCTTTCTAAAAGGTCTGCCTAGCACAGGTCTTCAGACTGCCATACTAGGAGACCATCAAGACAACGAGGATAGCCAGAAGGGAGTTCATGAGAGGGCTCCAGGAGGTAATGAGGGACTCTCAGGTAGGTCTGAAATTTGTGGGAGAAATTCATAGAGTTAATGGGGGATTGCTCTTGTTGGGTATTGTTGGTTATTTTAAAGACTTTGAATCTTACAAGGATAAAAATATGGAATCATTATAGGATTTAGGACAGAGTTTTTCAATATTCTTATTACTTGAGAAGTACATTGAACACAAGAGCAAAGTATTTTTTTTCTTCTATGTGTTTCTAAATATGTTATAATAATAAGTAGTTTAAAATTATTTAATTCTTATGTTAACATTAGATAGATCTTTTTTCCCCTAAATTGGAATAATCAGAGAATTCTTTAAAAAGAATCTGTTCCAGTAGAGACAAATGATAACATCTAAAGCAAGTAAGTCTGACATATTTGGTACTCAAGAGAAATTTTTTAACTCTTTATTGTCATAATTTTCATTTTGGGGAGATTTTGGATAATTGATGCCAGTTCAAAATTTCCACTTTATTCTGGCTAAGTCTAGGAAGGTGATGTGTTTCCAAGAATTGGTCTATTTCCTTCAGACTTTTGTATTTCTGAGAATAGAGTTTCTCATAATACTCATTAAGGATTTTTTTGAATTTCTGAGGAATCTGTTGTTATTTTGTCTTTGTCATTTCTGACTGATGAAATTAGAGATTTTACTCTTTTATTCCTGGTTAGGTTAGCCAATGGTTTATCTATTTTATTGACCTTTTCAAAAAAACAACTTTTTGATTTATTAATCTGTTGTATTATCCTTCTGTTTTCAATTGCATTTAATTCTGCTCTAATTTTGGTTATTTCTTTTCTTCTGCTGGGTTTTGGATTAGAATGTTCTTCCCTTTTCCAGTTGCTTGAGATGTCCTATTAAGTTGTTGACTTCTTCTCTTTTCATTCTCTTGAGGAAGGCTTGCAATGCTATAAATTTCTCTCTTAGGACTGACTTTGTGGTATCCCAGAGGCTCTGATAATTCATGTCTTCATTATCGTCTTGTTCCAAAAATTTGTAAATTTCCTTGTTAATCTCATCTATGACCCGGCTATCACTCAGCATAAGGTTATTTAGTTTCCATGTTTTTGTATGAGTATGCAAATTCCTGTTGTTACTGAGCTCAACTTTTTATTCCATGATGGTCTGAGATGATGCAAGGAATAATTTCTATTTTTTCAAATTTGCTGAGGTTAGACTTGTGACCTAAGATGTGATCAAATTTGGAGGATGTTCCATGGGCTGATGAGAA
>CAUYQV010177168.1:0-13140 GCA_963574575.1 Galagoides demidoff | reverse complement strand
TGCTAACATGTTTATTCATGATTGAAGCCAAGTAGAATTTATAAACGCACTTTAATACCTTGCTGATAAAATAGTAACATTCCATCTTTGCAATCTGGTAAGGAATACAGGGAGATAGTGGTAAAGGCTCTGATGTGCATATCTATCATAACCAGGTAATCAACACACACAAACCACCTACTTTAGTGTTACACCATACCAACTTTGAGAATGGCCATCTGGAAGCTCTACTGGATAGCTGAGTAAAATAGCGTCCAAAGATTAAAGATGGGGGAGTAGGAAAGAGAGAGATGGAAGTAGTAAGCAGCACACGTTTCAAAGCCCACTTTTAAGCACACAACATTACGAATATTAAAAATAAATGCAAAAACAAAAAAAGGCAATTTAGCATTTCAGAAAGAGCATTTGGCAATATTCAGCGCATAAGGAGACTATGCTTGGGGCCATCCACTCTCTCCAGCTTCTCAAAGTGTTTCCTGACATTGCGAATGTTGATCAGAGTAGCTGCAGAAGGGATCGACGGATCTGACATAACCACCATCACGTACGTGTTTGATGTGAAGATGTCGATGAAAGCAGCGAAGTTAGAATTCCTAACTTCCATGCTCTGGAAAGAAGCGGCCAATTTACTGCAGCTAAGCTTGAACTGCTTGATGATGTTGCTGATCTTCTCAAATCGGTGGACGTCACGCTGCTCTTTGCACTGGTAATGGGAAATCACTAAGAACGTAGCTCTTTCGAACAGCAGAACTTCATCGGCCTCGATAATCTGGGCGAAATTCCTTAGGTTCATCTCCAGCTGCTGAACGTTGGGAATCAGCTGATAGACAATACTGGACCAGGCTTTGTAGAGCGTTTCATCCCAGATGGATGTTCGAAAACAAGCACACTCCAGCGGGCGAGATAAACGCCGCAGGTCTTCCTCTCGCTCTTTGAAAATCAGGTCACGCTGATCCTCCTGAACCAGATCCATTTTGTGCACCAGGCAGAAGATTTTGGCATCAGGAGAATTCTGGAGGATGGCCTCCAGACACGACTGGTAATAATGCATGTCCTTTTCTAGTTCGCGGCTCTCCACGTCAAACACGTAAATCAAAACCTCAACGTTACGGAAGATATTGTCTCGCTGGCTGGTGAAGTAATTTTCCATGAAGGTGTCCTGACCGCCACAGTCCCACAGGTTCAGCACCAGGTTCCCCAGGAATCGGACGTGGGAGTGCTCCACATCAATAGTGGCACCCAGGCGCCGGGTGTCGCGAGCAATGTAGTTTGCAAAGATAATCGACCTCATGCTGGTCTTCCCCGACCCGCTCTTCCCCATCAACAGCACCTTTTTCTTCATGGCTGTATTTGGCATCACCCGCCGGGGCCGCCGCAGACTGGGCCTGAGGGCGCGGCCTAACTGCAGCGCCGAGGGAAGGGTCGGGGCTGCGGGGGCTTCCGCAGGCCGGGTCTCGGTCCGCACCGCCGCGAAGCTGTGCAGTGAGCGAAGACGAGAGCGCGAGCTCTGGGCTGGAGAGGCCGCGGCAGGGATAGCTCTTCTTCGGAGCCGAGCGCCGGGTGCAGCCGACTGCAACAGATCCGGCGAAGCACTCACCTTCCGGAGAGATAAGCCGCTGCGTCCCGGCCGCCACGCACTTCCGGCGTTGATCTCGCGAGAACTCCCGCCCTCGGCCGTCTCTGCCTAGCGAGCTTTGAGGATCGCTGCTCCTTTAATGAAACCCAGCGGGGCGACAAGGGAGATGAAATAAAAGGGAAACCCAAGAACTCTGATGTTTTGTTCTTTTTAAGCTGAGTTTACGGCTGCAAAGAGTTGGTGTATGGTTGGTTGAGAGAATGCTGCCCTCTCGTGGCCAACCCCGTCCCTAACCCTAGGGGCTGCAGACTGCTGAAGTGGGGAGAGGCCCGACTTCTCAGCCCAGACCTCCCCGGATTCCCTGGCTTGATGAGTACCAGGGCAGGGCGTATGAAAATTGTGCACAGGAGAAAAGGAGACTTTTGGAAGTTAAATGATTGCCCAGTACTACGTAGCTAGGTGTTAGAAAATTCCTTGAGGGAGACTCCCTAACTTCCAGTTAGAGCTTTTTGCACGTCGAGGGGAGTTCCTTTCTCATGTCGTGCTTTCCCAGTAATCTCAGACTTGAGAATTAATTAATTAATGTTTGAAACAGAGTCTCCAGCTGTCGCCTTGGGTAGAGTGCCATGGTGTCAGCTCACAGCAGCCTCCAACTCTTTGGATAAGCGTTCCTCTTGCCTCAGTTTTTCTATTTCTTTCTTTTTTGAGACAGATTATGTTGCCGTTGGTAGAGTGCTGTAGTGTCATAGCTCACAGTAACCTCAGACTCTTGAAGTTAAGCGGTTCTCTTGCCTCAGCCTCCCGAGGAGCTGGGACTGCAGGCACCTGCCACAATACCCAGCTATTTCTGGTAGCAGTTGTCAGTGTTGTTTAGCTGGCCGGCGCTGGGTTGGAACCCGTTAGCCTTGGTATATGTGGCTGGTACCGAGCCAAGTTACACAGTTATTAAATGATGAAATATACATTGGATTTATGCCGTCTGACTGCAGTCACTTGCCTGACAATAGGCCACACTGCCCACCTAAAAGCGTGTGATTCTGCTGTTGGTCTTTAAGTAGAGGAATGAATCAGTGTCATTTAGTATCATTCATTCACACTGAATTAGAATCATCAGGATACTGAAGCCTCCTGGGTTTGGATACTCCTTATATACTGTAAAGCCCTTTTTTCAAGTGTACACTGTGCAAAGACAGGTAATCTCATTCTTCCATTCATCCAAAAAATGTTTGAATGCCTACTATGTGTAGGGCACTGAGTTAATATATATGCAGGAAAAGAAGTTCAAAAATGGTCCTTGCTCTAGTTTATGGAATTAAAACTTACAGTGAAATGCCACAAAACAAAATGGTGTGTGGGAAATCTTAGACTATATTGGATTTCATTGCCTTAGTGACATCTCTTCTGGAGCTTTTGTATCTATTTCACAGTTGTTCTGATCTCCTTTCACTATCATGCTAGAATTTCCCTTCCCCATTCTTGAGTGCACTTTTCCCTTGGCCCCATATCTCATTTTTGGCTTATTAACTCATTTGGTGGAACACGTATTCCAATAGCTTCATGATTAAAAGTATGAAGGCAGTAAAAATTTCAGGAGGTTGTAATGATACTGGTGCAGGCCTGCTCCAGCAGAGGGGGTACTTGACTTTTGTGTAGGAAAGAATTCAATTGCAGGGTCATACCCTAAGCAGAGACATTTATTAAGGATAAAGTATAGAGAAGATGGTAGAGAGTGGACTGATCCAAGAAAGAACAATGCTCCCCAGGGTTACAGGCTGCTCATGTCTACTCTTAATGCTATGCTAAGCTTGGGGTGGAATATTCATGGTTATTCTGAAAAAAGGGTGGAGAGTTCCTGGGATTGTGTGGAATTGAGCAGTACTCCTCTTTTAAACCATAGGATAA
Organism: Galagoides demidoff; assembly: GCA_963574575.1. Classification (NCBI taxonomy): domain Eukaryota; kingdom Metazoa; phylum Chordata; class Mammalia; order Primates; family Galagidae; genus Galagoides; species Galagoides demidoff. The sequence goes on along the minus strand of CAUYQV010177168.1, from coordinate 9,662 downwards.
CTTCTGGGAGTTGCCATGGCATTTGTAAACTCTCATGACCATGGGGCTAGTAGGTGTGATTTTTACATGTTAATGACTGTAATTCATTTAGAGAAACTATTGCCTCAATTGTATGCATTCCCCATTTGAAGGAATTACTCCTTTTTTTTTTTTACCCTAGATAAAGATGTCATGGCTGAAGTAAAATAACCAAAGGGTCCCTTTTGGTTACATTTGTCTTAGCTAGGTAGTTCACATTCTTGTGACATTTTTTATTCTGTTGTCCTTCTCCTTCTGGGTCCTGCCGTAACAGCCTCTGTGTATCTGACTCCTGTCTCAGCACATCTGTAAATGTCTTTGCTTTTATCCTCACATATGATTGGTTGGACATAATTTTCCCTCCGAGTCTTGGAGGCAGTGCTCAATTGCTTCATTGTCTTTTCACTTTCTAATGAGTCCAATGTCTGCTTCTTTGTATTTGACCTTGTTTTTTCCTCTCTGAAAGCACATTCCATTTTCTCATTATTTGTGGTGTCCTGAAACTTAATTGTAATTGGCATTATTAAGCCCCAATTTTCAGTGTGCTGGACCCCTCCAATGTGCCTTCCAATCTGGAAACCATGAACTTTAATTCAGAAATGCTATAGAATTTTTTCATGATATATTTCTTTCATTTTCTCAGTTCTCACATATGAATACTCCAATGACCTGGATATTGGATTTCATGAAATCTCCTCTAATGTTCTTATATTGTTTTTCTTATTTTCCATTTGTGTCTTTTTTTTTTTTTTGGCTGCAGTCTGGGTTTGAACTTGCCACCTCTGGTATATGGGGCTGGCACCACCCCACCTTTTTTTTTTTTTTTTTTAAGAGACAGAGTCTCACTCTGTGGTCTTTGGTAGAGTGCTGTGGCACCACAGCTCACAGCAACCTCCAACTCTTGGGCTTAGGTGATTCTCTTGCCTCAGCCCCCTGAGTAGCTGGGACTATAGGCGCCTGCCACAACACCCACCTATTTTTTGTTGCAGTTTGGCTGGGGCTGGGCCCGAATCCACCACCTCTGGTATATGGGGCTGGTGGCCCACTCACTGAGCCACAGGTGCAGCCCTCTATTTCTGTCTTTTTGTTCTACTTTCCAGGAGATTTTTCTCATCTTAATCTTCTTTTTTTTGGAGATTTCGTTTTACATTTTAATTTCCATTGACTGTTTATTATTCTAATTGTTCTTTTTAAAAATATAAAATTGGGGCAGCGCCTGTGGCTCAAAGGAGGACACTGGTCCCACATGCCAGAGGTCAGAGGTTGCAAGTTCAAACCCAGTGCTGGCCAAAAACTGAAAAAAAAAAAAAAAGAAAATGATCTAAAAATATAAAATTATTTTCTTATATGAAATCTTTTATGTTCCTGAGGATGATAGTAACATTAAAAAAGTCTTCGTGGGCTGGGTGTTGTGGCTCATGCCTGTAATCCCAGCACTTGGGAGGCCAAGGTGGGTGGATTGATTGAGCTCATGAGTTTAAGACCAGCCTGAGCAAGAGCGAAACCATGTCTCTAAAAATAGCCAGGTGTTGTGGTGGGCACCTGTAGTCCCAGCTTCTTGGGGGGCTGAGGCAAAAGGATCACTTGAACCCAAGAGTTTGAAGTTGCTGTGAGCTATGATGCCACTGCACTCTACCCAGGGTGACCAAGTGAGACTCCGTATGAAAAAAAAAGTCTTCATTTCCTGTATCTTGATTTCTTCCAAGTTCCTTTTGCTTGTTCTTTTATTTTCATCTTTCTTTTTCTTTCTTTTTTTTTTTTTGCAGTTTTTGGCTGGGGCTGGGCTTGAACCTGCCACCTCCAGTATATGGGGCCAGTGTCCTACTCTTTTAAGCCACAGGCACCACCCTTCATCTTTCTTTTTGACATCAGAAACTTCCTCGGTTATCCAGTGATCAGTGTTGTCTGCTCCTATTTAAAGCTATTTAAAGCCTGTGGGTTGTAACACTGGAACATGAGGTGGTTCATTGAAATGGCTGGGCCATTTCTTTGAGGAAACTCCTGTTGCCTGCACCTTCAGTTCTTTTGTCTTTAGCTGGTCTGATTCTCCCAGGATCCTTCCACTAGGGTGGGGTGAGTCTAAACCTGACAAACAGCTGTCTGGTTACTGAGTGGGGCATGAGAGCTAGGGTGCTAATAATATTCAGTTTATAGGTACATGTTACTTAATCCTCCTGTTTATAACATGGTACCCCAGTCCTCACTGTCTCTGGTGTTTCCCTAGTTCAGAGACCCTCTGTTTTACTCTTTCTAGGGAATAAGAACTTTATAACCCTAGGTGGTGAGGGGGGAGTTGCACAGCTGTGTGGAATTGGGAGGGGTTCTGTGGGTCTAATTGCTTCTTAATCAACCCTTCAGCGAATCCTCCTGTGTATAATGCAAACCCTGTCTCCACTGATGCTGCTGATTGTGGAATCATTTGTAGGTTCTGTGGTAAAAAGTGTCCTTCTTGGGTTTCCCTTCTAGTGGCTAAGGATTCATCTAAGTCAGTTACTGTTCTTCCTTGTGCTTTTCTGCTTCAAAATTTTTGCTTTTATTATCTCTTATCCCATCTTTGACCTTGCTGTCTCATCCCATTACCCTCATTTTGATGAGACGTTAGAGAAAGAAAAATGCACAATCTGCTACCTTATCTGGAAATGAGTGGTATCTTGACCTAAAGTATTCAAAGTGGAATAATAATTTGATAATAATATTAAAGATACTTTTGCAAGAACTTTTAAAAAAAAGCTTTGTTGAGGTACAATTTACATAATCTAAAAATTCATCTGTTTTATGTAAGTGTAGAATTCTGTTACCACAGCTCAGTTTTAGAGTATTTCTGCCGTCCCCCAAAATTGTCTTGTCTTTTTGCATTCAATTTCTGCTCCCATCCTGAGTCTGACTTAACCAGTGACCTTCTTTCTGCCTCTATAGTTTTAGCTTCTCTAAAAAAAAAAATTTTTTTTTTTTGAGACAGTGCCTCAAGCTGTCACCTTGGTTAGAGTACTGTGGCATCACAGCTCATAGCAACCTCCATCTCCTCAGCTCAAACGATTCTCCTGCCTCCACCTCCCAAGTAGCTGGGACTACAGGTGCCTGCCACAACGCCCAGCTTTTTTTTTTTTTTTCTGGTTGCAGCCATCATTGTTGTTTGGTGGCCCGGGCTGGATTTGAACCTGCCAGCTTCAGGTGTATGTGGCTGGTGCCTTAGCCGCTTGAGCCATAGGCGCCAAGGCTAGAAATTTAATCTAACTGGATTCATATATAGTTTTTTGGTATGTAGATTCTTAGCACAAGGTTTTTGAGTCCATTTATTGTAGCATGTACCTGCCACAATGCCTGGGTAATTTTTTTTGTTCTTGTTGTTTAGCTGGCCAGGACCGGGTTTGAACCCACCAGCCTCAGTTGCATGTGCTGGGTGCCATAACCACTGTACTATGGGTGCTGAGCCCCTAATGATTATTAATGTTGACCACCTTTAGGTTTGATAATGTGCTAGGAGGGCTCACCATATAGTTATAGTTAAATTCATTTTTTTAAAAAATTGGTGTATTTATTATTATTTTTTGAGACAGAGTCTCACTATGTTGCCCTCCATAGAGTACTATGACATCACAGCTCACAGCAACCTCAAACTCTTGGACTCAAGTGATTCTCTTACCTCAGCCTCTCAATTGTTATTATTGTTGTTTAGCGGGCTTGGGCTAGGTTCAAACCCACCAGCTCTGGTGCATGTGGCTGGCGCCTTAACCACTGAGCTACAGGAGTCGAGCCTATAGTTATATTTATAGATATAACTTTTTTTTGCTTTTACTATAGGAAAAGAATGCAGCAAAGTTAGAAAAGGAAAAAGGCACATGGGGTGATGTCTGGAGGAAACCATATATGCATGTCTGTATATATAGAAATAGGATAGATTTGATCTTACATCTTGCATAACTCATTTCTTGTTTTTAGGAGTCATTTTTTAAAAAAAATTTCCCAGGATTTTCTATGTATGGGATGTCTTCTGCAAATAAAGACAGTTTTCTCTTTTTCTTTCCAACATGGATGTCTTTAATTTCTTTTTTATTTCACTTCCGAGAATCTTCAGAGGGACGTTGAGTAGCAGTGACAGAAGACATTTTGTTCCTCATTTCAGGGGGAAGCTTTCACGCTTTCCCTAAGCATGATTGTAGTTATAGCTTTGTTATAGATGCCCTCTGTCAGGTTGTGAAAAATCCCTTTTTTCTCTAATTTGTTGAGGATTTTTATCAAGAACAAGTGTTTAATTTTGTCAAATGCTTTTTCTGAATTATTGAGCAGATCAAGTAGTCTTTATTCTGTTGATGTGGTATATTAGTTATTTTCCAGTGTAAAAATTACTTTGTATTATTGAGACAAACCCCTCTTGGTCATGGTGTATAATCTTTTTAATATGTTGCTGGTTGCAGTTTGCTAATATTTTCTTGTAATTTTTACGTTTATGGTCATGAGATATATTCGTCTATAGTTTTCAACTGACAATTTTGTCTGGCTCTGGAATCATATAGTAATATTGGCTTTATAACATAAACTGGGAAGTATTTCTTCCTCCTCTTTTTCCTACAGGAGTATTTCCAAGGGCATTTTTTCTTCCTTAAATATTTAATAGAATCAGCAGGTTCCCCCTGGTATCTTTGCCCAATATTTTGGTTGTCTCTCTCTCTAGATCAAGTTCCATGAGGACTGACCCTTGTCTCCATCTTTCAGCACAGTGTCTCCTGGATCATAATAAATGGAATGATTCCAGCACTTTGGGAAGCTGAGACAGGAGGATTCTCTTGAGGCCAGGAGTTCAAGACCAGCCTGGGCAACATAGTGAGATTCTGTCTTTATAAAAAATTCTTCTATTGATGCCAATAAAGTTTAGCAATTGTAAATACCTAACAATAATAAAATGACATGTTTTGCTGAAATGCTGTGCACTAAGAGGATGTGGGAAGTAGGGAGTGCCACGATTGCCGATATGGCAGCTATCCACAAGCACAGTTTGAATGGCAGGGGCAGGAGTAGACACCCTTCTACTGGAAAATTCATGGATAATGTTTGGCAGCTGTCAGAAGAAGGCTGTTGTCCTCCATATACCTCTTGCAAAGGTAGCTCCTCACTAAGGGCCAAATGGTGTTAACGGTGATGGATGGTATGCAGGCTTTGATCTGGCTTCTGATAGCTCACACCTCTGTCTTGTCTCCTCAGGCTTCCATTCTTTTTAGAGGTATCCTACCAGGAGGCAAGGAGCAGCTTCATGCTTCAATGTTCTTGAGAATGATCAATAAGCTTTTCTCCTGTTTAAATCTACTTTTTTGGTGTGACTTTCTATAGCTGGAGTTGGAAAACTTTCTCTGTAAAAAGTCAGTGTAGCTCAGTGGTTAGGGTGCTGGCCACATATACTGGGGCTGGCAGGTTTGAGTTTGAATCCAGTCTGGGCCTGCCAAGCAACAACAACTACAACAACAAAAAAATAGTCGGGCATGGGTGGTGCTCGTAGCTCAGTTGGTAGGGCTCCAGCCACATATACCGAGGTGGCGGGTTCGAACCTGGCGAGGGCCAGCTAAAACAACGACAAATGCAATAACAAAAAAATAGCTGGGCATGGTGGTGGGTGCCTGTAGTCCTAGCTACTTGGAGGCTGAGGCAAGAGAATCGCTTAAGCCCAAGAGTTGGAGGTTGCTGTGAGTTGTGACTCCAGGGCACTCTACCAAGGGCTATATATAGTGAGACTCTGTCTAAAAAAAAAGTCAGTGTGAGGCAGATAAGTTAATTAGGTTTTCTCACCTGAAGGCCAGCAGGTGCCAGATTTTGAGTAACTATGGTTAGCTGGCAGGTGCCAGGTTGTCTTAATGGTGATTAAACAATATGACATAATTCTTACTAGTGTCTGCTTCAGAGCCACTGTTGTTTTGGTTGCTACATACTGCCCAAAGGCTTTCTGCCTGGGGGGAAGCCTCTTATGCTAGTTTGCCTACCTCCAAGACCTGAATGAAGATGGTGATCCATGCCTACTTGCTGGCTGCCACAAGCTGAATAAAGGGTATGTCACAACTACCTGGGGCTCCTCGGTTTTTCTCCCATCTTTCCAAATCCAGTGCAAACCTCTCCAGTGTCAACCTCTGGTCCTATAGTCAGATAGTAAATATTTAAGCTTTTGTGGGCCAAGGGAAAATCAGATATGTTCCCACAAATCCTTTGACAAGCTTCAAAACTTTATTCAGACACTAAAATTTGAATTTTGCATAAGTTTCATGTGTCATGTAATTGTCTTTTGATTTTTCTAACCATTTAAAAACACAAAACCATTCTTAGCTCACTAGTCATACAAAAACATGTGGCCCGCTGAATCTGGCCCGCAGGCAATAGTTTGCTGTCTTCTGTTCTAACATGGAAAAACAGAAACAAACCTCCTCAAACTGTGAATATTAAGTGTTCTGCAATGCAAGATGCCTCTGACTGGCTGACTCATTCACCTAAACCAATGGAAAGAGTGAGGAGGTATGGGAAATAAAAATGAGCATAAAGATTGTCAATACTTTAAGTTCCCGTTTCCTCTAAGGCGGAAATCATGTTTAAATCCAAACAACCTACCAAAGTGGGGTCTCCTGAACTTGCTTCATGATCAGAATCACCTGGCTCCTTATGAAAACTGTATTTGAGGCTCGGTGCCTGTGGCTCAAGTGGCTAAGGCGCCAGCCACATACACCTAAGGTGGTGGGTTTGAATCCAGCCTGGGCCCGCCAAACAACAATGATGGCTGCAACAAAAAAAAAATAGCCAGGCGTTGTGGTGGGTGCCTGTGGTCCCAGCAACTTGGGAGGCGGAGGCAGGAGACTCGCTTGAGCCCAGGAGTTGGAGGTTGCTGTGAGCTATGCCACGACACTCTACCCAGGGGGACAGCTTGAGGCTCTGTTTCAAAAAAAAAAAAAAAAAGAAAAAAAGAAAACTGTATTCCCAGATGAGAGATTTATGATACAGAACACTGTGGGGCAGGAATCTGCAATGGTTCTCAGGACCAGGTAAGTTGAAATAACAGTATCCTTAGCAGAAGGCTTGTCACAGAGGGCAGAGGGATTTCAAAGCTGTGGTTCTCAAAGTGTGGTCCCTGACCCAGTACCATCAGCATTACCTGAGAGTTTGTGAGAAATACAAATTATCCGACTCCCCCAGACCTCCTTAATCAGCAACTCTGGGGGTGGGCTGGGCAATCTGGTTTCCAATCAAGGCAGGTGGCCCTGATGCCCACTAAACTTTCAGAAACACTGCTCTAAGGCGTCATTACCAGCACCAGGAGAAATGATTCAGCACCCACCTGGACAAGTGAAGACCCAAGTGCTCTTAAGCTGCTTTCTTCTCAGGAGTTGACAGGCGAGAGCAATGCCAACAGACACCTGACGCCAAAAGGGAGCTCTGGACAGCCAGTGTTCAAGGCTAGCCTTCTTGGAGAAGGCCGCATTTCTAGGAGAAGGAGCACCATGATCCTAGAGGTAGTTAAATGCCACCCAATGGGATGGCAGTGGAATGTTCGGCCTTTTACACATGTGGCCCTGGCATCTGCCGACTTGCCAGCCAGGAGCTTTCTGAAGTCGTCCATCACATGCTCTATCTTTGGGTTCTCCGAGGGCCAGTGGGGAAGCCCTGTGTTGAGCCTGCCGGGTGAGGTGCTGGAGCCTCCTGACCTCACAAGCAGCCCTGGTGACATCAGTGCCACTGCAAGGCGCGCCCCTCCTGGCCCGGGCCGCGTCACAGAGGCTCAGCAGCGCCGCGGGTGGCTTCCCAGGCTGCCCGCTGCTCCAGTGCAGAGGCTGGGGCCGCGGCTTGCCGGGGAAGGTGGCTGGGCTGGAGCCATCCAAGCACCGTGTTGCTCCCTCGCGCAAGGCCAGCTCTAGGAAGGGAACTGGCTTCAGGTCTTGGCAGTAGGGCCGCTTAAGTTTTCTTCCGGGTAAATACTAAGAACATCTGCCAAGGCCCTCGAGACTTGGCGCGCGGCATTCAAGAGCTTGGGGTCCACGAGGCGGCTGCGGATGCTGTGCGGGCTGCTGTGAGGGTCCGGCAGGGCCTCTCAGGATGGCCCCTGTGAAGAGGAAATGCATCTGCGAGCTGTGTTCCTGTGGGTAAGGTGGCAGCGCCCAGGGCACGGCTGGAGGAGCCTGACCTTTGAGGCCTTTACCCCCAGAGCCAGGCTGAGGCCTCACCTTGCTTTAGTCGGAGATGTGTGCTTGCCAAGTCCATTGTATCTCACACAGAGTCTGAGCTGCTCCCCCAAGTGCCTCCCCCCAACTGGGGCAGGGAAAGCAGAGGCGCTCCAGATAAGAGAGCGTGCTGGGGTCAGCCTCCCCGGCGTCCCTAACTGTGGGATCTTGGGTCGGACACAGAACTCCAGGTCTCAATTTCTGCACCTGTCACAAAGGAGCTACCTCACAGGACTATTGTGAGGACTAAACCGGCTGCTGTGTGTGATATTTTGTGCTTGATACATGTTAGTGTCCTGAAATCTGGGGAAAGGCTTGCCAGCACCAATATGTTACGCGAGCATATGAAAGATAGTAGGGAGAATCAAGGGCACCCTTTAACTGGGTTAGAATCCTCATGCCCCCGACATCAGTGCGTGGTTCTCAACCCCGGCTGCTCGTTAGAATCATGAGTGGAGCTTGAAAACTAATATTCAGTGTCCAGGAGGTTAAATCAATGGGCATGCTGGCAGTCTGCAGGTGATTCTGACCATCCTCTAGGCCAGGGAACCACTGAACTAGGTCATAGACAAGTGTGGGATTTGCTTTAAGCTTTTGCTAGGTGGGACTATAGCAGTGTGTGCTCTAGGACTCACTTTGCACATTACTGAGGCAAAACATTTTTATTTCTAAGGCTTACCTTCTACTGGGGTGCTCTACACCACCCTCCTGCAACCTCCTCTGCTTTCGGCTTTGGGATTAACATAGGGTCCATCTTTACCCAGCATAAAATCTTAAGTAGGAAGGCAGAGATACTGTACTTATTTAAGGGGTGCAAAGTGAGATGTCTCCTGCCCCTGTAATAGAGGTATGACTTATCTGGATGTTTCTTTTCTGACTCTATCTCCTCTACCACCTTCCCCCCTTTCTTTCCCCCCAGATAGAGACAACATCTCTGTGGCCCAAGCTAGAGTGCAGTGGCATCATTATAGCTCACTGCAATCTTGAACTCCTGGGGTCAAGCAATCCTCCCACCTCTAGTCTCCTTCCATCTCTGCAAAAGGATCACCTCCCACTGGATGTGGAGTCTGTTCTTGAGTCTTCTTTCTTTCCTCCTGTATTTGCCACTTTATTGTTTCAGTCAATAAAGATTTTGACACTTACTGATTCACAGTCTCATATCCATCTTCTCAAGATGCTTGGTGATCCATCTGGCTGTCTCATTACCACACTTTCTGTAACCTTTAAACATTCACTTTCTCTTTCTCCTGGTACCTGCCTCATTAATGGTGTCTTTCTAAACCACAGTAAACCAAGTTTATCCTGATTTAAACTTTTTTTTTTGAGACGGAGCCTCAAGCTATCCCCCTGGGTAGAGTGCCATGGCATCACAGCTCATAGCAACCTCCAACTCCTGGGCTCAAGCGAGTCTCCTGCCTCCGCCTCTCAAGTAGCTGGGACCACAGGCGCCCGCCACAA
>CAUYQV010177166.1:0-19472 GCA_963574575.1 Galagoides demidoff | reverse complement strand
GGAGATGTAGCGGTCTTTGTTGACTGACTTGGACTTCTTCTTACCCTTGCCACTTTTGGGGACCTCATTCCACATCTCCTTCACATTCTCCAGCACCATGGTGCAGTGCCTATCAAAGGCCTTCACCCGGCCCAGGAGTTTCTTGTTATTGTGGCAATTAATAAGCACTTGGGTGTTGTTCTTGACTGACTGTATGAGCACAGAGAGTGGACCAGTGTTAAATTCTTCTTCCTCCCGCTTCTGTAGCTCCTCTGGGGTCATCTCACTCTTGGGCTTGTTGAGGAGGCTCATGGTGGTGGCTGTGCTCTCAAATCACTTCCTTCTTGGATGGTTCATTGTTTAATAATGTTTTGTAGTTTTCAATTTATAGGTCTTATACTTTTTTTATTAAATGTATTAGTATTTTATTCTTTTCAATTTGATTATAAATAGAAGTATTTTCATTTTTTGTCTTTATGCTTATCATTTTTCTTTTCTTTTCTTTCTTTCTTTTTTCTTTTTTTTTTTTTTGGAGACAGAGGTCTCCCTTTCCCCTGGTAGAGTGCCGTGGCCTCATAGCTTACAGCAACGTCAAACTCTTGGGCCCAAGCGATCCTCTTGCCTCAGCTTCCTGAGTGGCTGGGACTGCAGAGGCCTGCCACAACACCCAGCTATTTTTTGGAGATTGGGTCTCACACTTGCTAAGGCTGGTCTCGAACTTGTGAGCTCAAGCAATCCTGCTGCCTCAGCCTCCCAGAGTGCTGGAATCACAGGCATGAGCCCCTGTGCCTGGCCTGTATATCTTTGATTATAGCTTCTTCTGTCTCTTTTTTTTCCAAATGAATATCTGTATTGGGTAAATTAATGAATGTGGATTTGCTGAGTCAAAGCATATTTATTTCTAACTTTTTTTTTTTCTTTCAGATTTTGGCTGGGGCTGGGTTTGAACCCACCACCTCTGGCATATGGAGCTGGTGCCCTACTCCTTTGAGCCACAGGTGCCACCCTTATTTCTAACATTTTAATGAAGATTGCCAAATTAGGCTCCAAAGAAGTTTGTACAATTCATATTAACAGATAGTAAGAGTGGCTTTTTTTTTTTTTTTTTGCCCGGGCTAGAGTGCCAAGGGATCAGCCTAGTTCACAACTTCAAACTCCTGGGTTCTAGTGTTCCTCCTGCCTCAGCTTCCCAAGTAGCTGGGACTATAGGCACATGCTACTACACTTAGCTAATTTTTCTATTTTTAGTAGAGATGAGGTCTTGCTCTTGCTTAGGCTGGTGGAGCTTCTGAGCTCAAGGGATTCTCCTGTGTCAGTCTCCCAGAGTGCTAGTATGACAGCCTTGAACCACTGCAGCTGGCCTATGAGTGTCTTTGATAAGCTATTTCTTATATTATGCATTATAAAATTTTGAATCTTATTCGTCTGGTGAGAGAAAAATGAGACCTCCCTTTGTTTAAATATGGTTATTCAGTTATAAATAAATATGATTGCATTTTTGAAAAAATTTCTTCGGACTACCTTTTTAAGTCCTTTGCCCTGTTTTTTTTATTTTTGAATGATGTTAATATTCACATATTGATAGAACTGGATATTCTTTTCTTAGGTTTAAGCAAATTTTTAAGGTGCTATTTTTAAAACAAGTGGCAAAAGGCTGGGTGAGTTGGTGTATTTCTGTAATCCTAGCATTCTGAGAGGTGGTGGCAAATGGATTTCCTGAGCTCAGGAGACCAGCCTGAGCAAAAGTGAGATCCCATCTCTTCTAAAAACAGAAAAACTAGCTGGGTGTTTTGGCAGGTGCCTGTAGTCCCAGCTACTTGAGAGGCTGAGGCAAGGGGATGGCTTGACCTCAAGAGTTTGAAGTTGTTATGAACCATGATAATGCCATGGCACCATACCCAGGGCGCAGAGTGAGACTGTCTCAAAAGAAATAAAATAAATAAAACAAGTGGCAAAGAACTGAACTTATATATCACGTAAGACTCTACATTTCTTGTGAATGAAGTTGGTGCCTGACTAACCATTGTTACCCCTAGTACAACAGGCATTTACTGAATGCCTAACTGGTGCCCAAACCCCTATTAATAGTGATAGATAAGGTAGTGTTCTTGCCTTCCTGAGTGCTGACAGTCTAGCTGGAAGGGATTAATTTGCTTGTTTTTTACAGAGTCCCCTGAAAAAAAGTGTCAGCAGAGGTGTTAGAACTGTTACCTGATTTTGAAGGCTGATACTAGGAGATTTAGAAAGAGTAGGGCTGATAAGAAAACAGGAACAAAGGTTAGAAGGTAAAAGTGCTTGTTAAATTTTGGGACTGCTGAAGGTCTGGTAACCAGTAGAGCTTATTGCGAGGTAGTGGGATGGGTAGGATGTGGGACTAGGAAGGGATTTTGAAGCCCTATTGCCCAGTGGCCTGAATGCTATGCCCAAGAATTTGATTTTTGTCTTTTTGACTTTGAAAGACATCGATGTTCTTGAGCAATAGGATATTAATGTGGAGGCCCAGTCAATAGTGATGATGATGATGAAATAGCTAAGCTAAGGATCATTTAAATGTTAACTCATTCAGCCTCACGACTTCCATATAAGTGTCTCTTATTATATGATTTTTACAGATTTCAAGCTGGATTTTCTTAACGTACTTAGCTCATGAAATCATTGTTTTTATAGAAATTTGTTTTACATGAAACTTCTATGTTATAAATTTCTAAGATAAAATTCAGAAATTTATCTCTAGTGGGAAAAAATACTTTGGTTTTTTTTTCTAGTACTTTCTTCCTTCTCCCCAGTCACATGTTGGCACAGGTTCTGATTTTTATTTGAATTCTTCCAATATGTAAATGTTTTCTAAAACACTGGGCAGGCTGGCAAAACATATTTGGCTTGGGATCACCAATGTGCCTCTGTTTTAGATATTTGCTTTACACATTTTAGACTACCCCCAAAATGTAAGTAATTTAGGTATGCATCTCATGGACACATAGTCCTTATTCTCTAAGGAAGGGACAGAGCCAAGACTTGGAATTGCCATTTTGAGGGTTAGAGGTTATAATGCAGAATATGTGAAGGAGGATAATTGTTCATATGATATGGGAGAGTGATGAGTATAGTGGGTGGGTAATAGCTAATTGTGGAATGGAGAGATTTGGGGTTTCTAACACTAAAAAAAAAATAAATCTGTATCGCATAAACAGGAAGACTTTAGAGAGTTTTAAGAATTTCAGCTCACTAAAGCTCTCCAGAGAAATCAATCCTGATATTAAAAGTGTTCTTTTCTTTTCTTTTCTTTTTTTTCTTTTGAGACAGAACTTGGTGGCATCACAGCTCACAGCAACCTCAAACTCTTGACCTTAAGTGATTCTCTTGCCTCAGCCTCCCAAGTAGCTGGGACTACAGGTGCCCACCACAACACCCAGCTATTTTGTTGTTGTTGTTGTTGTAATTGTCGTTGTTTGGCAGGCCTGGGCTGAACTTGTCAGCTCTGGTATATGTGGCTGGCACCCTAGCCGCTGAGCTACAGGCTCTGAGCCTATTTTCATTTTTGAAAACAACTTATTTCTAAATGACTTATTTTTAGAAAAACCACAATGCAAGACTTGAAAGTCTTGAAAAGCCTGTTTTGTATCCACTTTTTTTATACCTTAATACAAAAAGAAATGGCCAAAATACTATTTCAAGTTATTCAGGATGCTTCTTTGTAGAAATAGGAAGTTGGATACAGCATGGTGCTGTGAGGTCAAATCATCTCCATGGGTCTTAGTGTTGAACAAGGCAAAGAGATGGCTGGAATTTATATTCACATGTGCTGTGAATTGCCAGCAGGTAATGTGAATTAAAATAGCATTATCAGTTTCTTCACTTTTAATTGGGTGAGGAAGTGGAATCATAAGATTAGAATTGATCAGATCAAAAAAGATAAAATGGACAAGATTGTGCTGTGTAATAACTTGTTACATTATACATGCTTATTAGGAACTGTAATCATTAAATGTGGTATTTTTGCCTGTGTATCTTTTTGTATACCAGTTATTTTCACCATTTATTTTATATATGATCTCAAATTTTGTCCATTAATAACATGTTTTTCCTGATTGTAAGGTCAAATCATACTTATTAGATAGATTTTTGAAAGTACTAAAAACAACCACATAAAAAGACTTCCTAATCTAGGGCGGTGCCTGTGGCTCAAAGGAGTAGCGTGCTGGCCCCATATACAGGACATGATGGGTTCAAACCCAGCCCCGGCCAAAATTAAAAAAAAAAAAAAAGACTTTCTAATCCTGTCCCTTGGAGATGATAGTATAAAGCAGTGATTATCAACCAGTGTGCTGTGAAAATATTTAAAGATCATTAATTACATTATTTTTGAAAGAAGTTCAAAGCACAGTAAGTATATTCTTTCTTTTTTTTTTTTTTTTAGAGACAGAGTTTTAGTCTGTCACCCTTGGTAGAGTACTGTGCCATCAACAGCTCACAGCAACCTCCAACTCCTGGGCTTAGGGCGATTCTCTTGCTAGAGCTTCCCAAGTAGCTGGGACTACAGGCGCCCAACAGAACTCCCGGCTATTTTTTTGTTGCAGTTTTGGCCAGGGCCAGGTTCGAACCTGCCACCCTCAGTATATGGGGCTGGCGCCCTACCCACTGAGCCACAGGCACCGCCCCATTTTTTTATTCTTTTTTTAAATCAACATAATTTAAATGTGCTATGGAACTTTAGCTATAGTTTCAAATGTTCCATGAGATAAAAAAGGTTGAAAAACACTGGTGTAAGGAATGGGTAGACTGTGAAATCAAACAGATCTTGTATTTTAGCCTTTACTAATTGTTATTATCTATCCTTTTAAATTTTTTTTCAAGTAATAATTATACATATTCATAGGGTACATGGTGATGTACATACCAATACATATGATATATAGTGATCAGATCAGAGCAAATAGCATAGCCATTATCTAAAACACATTTATCATTTCTTTGTACTGGGAACATTCAGTAGCCTCCTCCTAGCTATTCGAAACTCTTTAATATTAACTACAGTCATCCTATAGTGCTATAGAACATGAAAACTTACTCTTCCTATCTAGCTGTAATTTTCTATCCTTCAACAAATCTCCATCCCATCTCCCTACCCTTTCCAGCCTCTAATATCTTCTGTTCTAATTTTTACTTCTGTGAGATCCACATTTTTTTTTTTTTAGCTTCCACATGTAAGTTAGAACATGAGTTTAGCTTTCTGTCATTTAACATTTATTCTCCAGATCTGTCCACGTTGCCACGAATGACAGGATTTCATTTTGTTTTTATGGCTGAACAGTATTTTATCATGTGAATGTACCACATTTTATCCATTCATGTGTTGTATACCTAGCCTGGGTCGATTCCATATCTTGACTATTGTGAATAGTGCTACAGTAAACATGGGGTTGCAGATGTCTCTTTAATGGAATGTTTTCCTTTCCTTTGGATAAATTCCTAGTACTGGGATTGGTGAATCCTGGGGGTCCTATCTGTAGTCTTTTGGAGGAATCTCCGTACTATTCTTCATACTGGGCATACTGATTTATATTCTCACTAACAATAAGTACAGATTCCCTTTTCTCTACATTCTTGTCAGTATTTGTATGTATTTATTTTTTTCTTGTGAGACACAGACTCACTCCGTTACCCAGGCTGTACAGTACAGTTGTGTCATCATCGCTCACTGCAACCTCAAATTCCTGGGCTCAAGCAATACTTCTGTCTCAGCTTTCTGAGTAGCTGGGACTATAAACATGTGCCACCATGCCCCGCTACTTAAAAGAAAAAACTATTTGTAGAGAGATGGGGTCTCGCTCTATCGTCAGGCTGGTTCAAAAAGTGATTCTCCTGCCTTGGCCTCAGAAAGTTCTGGAATTATAGGCTTGCTTCACCTTTCCTGCTATTTTTTGTCCTTTTGACAATACCCATCCTATCTGAGGAGAAATGTTACCTCGTTGTGACTTTGATTTGCATTTCCCTGATGAATAGTGGTGTTTAACTTTTTTTCCCCATATACTTGTTGACTGGTCATTGTGTCTTGTTTTGAGAAATGTCTGTTCAGCTTGTATGCTTGTTTTTTAATTGAGATTTTTCTGTTGAGATACTGATCCACCCTCAGATGGTGGTTTGCAGTATTTTCTCCCAATCCGTACATTATCTTTTCATTCTGTTGATTGTTCTCCCTCCTATGTTTAAGCTTTTAGTTTTATGTAATCCTATTTGTTTATGTTTGCTTTTGTTGTCTCTGCTTTTGAGTTTTTACTCATAATTCGTTTCCCAGACCAGTGTCCTGATGCCTTTACTTTATGTTTTCTTCTGGTAGTTTTATCATTTCAGGTCTTACCTTAGGTCTTTGATCCATATTGGGTTGATTTTTATTCAGCTGTGTATGAATATCCACTTTTCCCATTTACTGAAGCACCATTTGTTAAAGACAATGTCTTTTCCTCAGTGAGTGTTCTTGGCACCTTTGTCAAAGATCAGTTGGCTGTAGAGATGTGGATTAATTTCTGAGTTGTTTATTCTGTTCCATTGGCCTGTATGTCTGTTTTTATGCCAGTACCATACTGTTTTGGTTAGTATAGCTTTTCAGTCTGGTAATATGATACCTTTAACTTATTCTTTTTTTTTTTTTTGGCTTGAGCCAGGTTTGAACCCACCATCTCCAGTATATGGGGCTGGTGCCCTACTCCTTGAGCCACAGGTGCCACCCAAATATGAGTGTTTTTTGCTCATTTCATGTCTTTTTTTTTTTTTTTTTTTTTAGACAGAGCCTCAAGTTGTCTCTGGGTAGAGAACTGTGGCATCACAGCTCACAGCAATTTAGCTTTATTCTTATTGCTCAGGATCACTTGTTTATTTGGAGTCTTGTGATTCTATATACATTTTAGGATTTTTATTTTCTATTTCTGTGAAGAATATCATTGGTATTTTGACAGAGATTGCATTGAATCTGTAGATTGCTTTGGGCAATTTACACATTTTAACACACTACACAAATCATGTTCTGATCCATGAACATGGCATGTCTTTCTGTTTGTATCCTCTTTAATTTTACTTGGTAGTATTTTAGTCAAAGTTAATTGACTTCTTTGTGCTTCACTGTCCTTATCTATAAAATAGCAGTAATAATAGAATTCATAGGTTAGCACTATTGTGAGGGAAGTCTTTAGGAGACCTTGGCATATAGAAAATGTTGAATCTACTATTTACTATTGTTACTTTCTTGTAGGCTTTTTTTCTAAGCATGTATTTTTATAGTTAAGGAGATGCTGTATATTTATTTCTTTTGGTAAAATTTAACATTACATCATAAACATTTTCTTGTGTAATTTCTAGTTGATGTACAGGCTTATCCTAAGCCATTAACATTTCTAGTTATTTCCTTAGGATAAATTTCTAGATATCCTAGATCAACTGATGGCAGCTTATCTAGCTTACAGGAACACCCTACCAGGAAATGAAAGAATTTTAATCCTGCAACTGTGACCTAATGGAATATCATATACCTCTCTGGTGTGATCATTAAGCCCAGCAAAATATCAGAGAACAGACAGAAGCAACATGCAAAATGGTTATGAGAAGAGGCTGTAGAGCCTGTGTTTAAATCTTGGTTCTGCAACCTTGAAAATCTGTTTAATCTTTCCAAGTCCTTCCTGTACCATGAAATAAAAATAATACCTATTTGGGCGGCACCTGCGGCTCAAGGAGTAGGGCGCCGGTCCCATATAATGGAGGTGGCAGGTTCAAACCCGGCCCCAGCCAAAAACAAACAAATAAACAAACAAAAAAACCTGTTCATGTGGTTGTTTTGAAGATTGGTAATTCGATATCTCATTCTGGCACCTGGTAACCATTCAAGCAAGTGTCCTCAAACTATGGCCCACAGGCCACATGCGGCCTGCCCAGGACATTTATCCTGCCCGCCAGGTGTTTTTGCCACTGCTCCCTGTTCTGCTTAGCAGTGGACTTGTCCCGGGCTGTAGTCCAGCCCTCCAATGGTCTGAGGGACAGTGAACTGGCCACCTGTTTTAAAAGTTTGATGACTCCTGCTAGCTCCTATTGTTAGTTGTTATGTTCAAACCTGAAAATTGTTTATACAATTAAATGTGAGATAATGGCAGTGATTTTTTTTAAAGTACTGTGAATATAAGCTATAAAATATAAAGTACAGCAATATAAATAAATATATTTAGTTCAAAACGCATTGATATTCTCCCTATTCAAAAAATAACAGATTTTCTAACTGTTCTAAATTTTGGGAGTAGAAGACAGCATGGGAAAAGGCAATTGATTTAATGAAGTTTTTTTTTTATAATTTTCTTCAATGATTCAAAGATGGAATGTGATTTTATACAAATTATTCTTGTTAAAAGACACAAATGCTCCACATTAGTTTCTTTAAAGATAAATTTGAGCAAACACCTTCTAGCCTTTATAATATGCAGTACATACTGCTCTAGATGGTTTACTTATATTGATGCATATAATTTTCATATGTCCAATGAAGAAGGTTCTTTATAATCTACATTTTACAGATGAAGGCACTGAGGAACAGGGAGGTTAAATAACTTGCTGAAATTTATATGGGAGGATATTCTTTCCTATACAGTCTAGCTCTAGAACCCATGCTTTTAAAAGCATTCCATAATGTTACTTAACATTCAGAAAGCAAGAGAATAATAAGTGCAATACCAATATGTTTCCAGTGAGTTTATGTTAGTGTAAGAATTGGATTAATATAAAATTCAGGTTAAGTTTTTAAAAATTCATCTCTTTCTTGGAAATCCATGTGTGCAAAGGTTAATTTATTTTTTCCCCTTTTAGTTTTTCAGTTATGGGACCAAAACATTATGTCAAAACACTGAAGCTGTGCAGTCTAAATTCTTTCCTCCCCTTCAAAAAGCGATGTTGCTACCGAATAGTTTTCAAGGAAAAGTAGTGTTCATCACTGGGGGAGGCACTGGCCTCGGTAAAGGAATGACAACTCTTCTGTCGAGTTTAGGCGCTCAGTGCGTGATAGCTAGCCGGTAAGTCTGTCTCAGCACGTTGCGTGGGGAGAGTGTATTAAAGAAACTGTTCTGTGTTCTAGTTTCGAAAACACCACTTGCCGGGGTTGTTTGATTTGCAATGCAATCTTAAATGAAATATTCTTTAGGTTATTTAAATAAATCTCCTTAGAAAAAATCAGTTATCATTTGAGATGTTAGAAATAGTGACAGTTATGGAACTGATAATGTTTACATGTCCCAAATTCCGTGATAAGTCTTGTTTTGTACTTAAAGTTAAAAAGTACTTTACTGGAGCTGGGCTTGGGGGCTCAGCCTGTAGTCAGCTACTTAGGAGGTTGAGGCAAGAGGATAGATTGAGTCTAAGAGTTTGACACCAGTCTGTAATGAGACCCATCTCAAAAAATGTGTGTATGTATGTTTTTAAAGTAGTACTACCTACATGAAGTTTGCTTTGTTTTCAGTGGAAGTGATTATGTTACTGCTTTAATTGATGAGTAACCTTATACTAGAATAATGGATATAACCCTTCCACTTTCTATAAGGTAGACAGCTATTTCACAATTATCTATTGTGGTAAATAAAGGAATGGTAACAGCATGTGGAAGGAATTTCTTTTTATATAATTATTCCTTGGTACCCTATAACTTTGTGAGTCCGAGGGTTTAGGGACCAGTCAAAAAAATCCACCCTTTCCTCCAATTTGAATGTAGATAAGTTGTCATCTGAATGACAAAAATTTAGTTAGATCAAGTAGTCATCTGAATGACAGTTTCTATGTCATTCACAGCTGCAAATTAGCCAGAATATTTTATGTAGTGCTGTTATTAAGAGTTTTAAAATCTTATTTTAATATTACATAATTTTATATTCATGGTTTATATTTTGTGTTTCTTCAAAGGTGTGAAGCTCTGAATGCATGTATCCAAACCCATAAATTTGGTCTAAAACCTACTAACATTATACCATAAATGTATTTTCTTTATAAAGCTGGCTTGAGCAAAAAAGGAAATAATTTAAATATATGAGTAGATAATGCTGCAGTAACTATGGTTAAAAGTAACTAATTCAATAAGTTAGTATCAGATATGTAAAAATTATTTAAATTTGACTTTTAGAAAAAGAATTCATTCGAATTGATTTGTATTTAGATATATGTCATACTTTCTCAGAAATGCTTTTCTTTAAGCTGTAGCTTTCCTATATTCTTACAGAATTAAAAAGAAAAATATAAAGTTATTTCAGAACTCATGCAAAATGCCATATGTTTATTTCTAGGAAGATAGATGTTTTGAAAGCTACTGCAGAACAAATTTCTTCTCAAACTGGAAACAAGGTATATTAAAAAGGAGTCATGGGGGCGGCACCTGTGGCTCAAGGAAGAGGGCTCCCGCCCCACATACTGGAGGTGGTGGGTTCAACCCCCGCCAAAAACTGCAACAACAACAACAACAAAAGAGTCATGGCTCGGCACCTGTAGCTCAGTGGCTAGGGCACCAGCCATGTATACCACAGCTGGCAGGTTCGAACCCAGCCTGGGCCTGCCAAACAACAGCAACTGTAACCAAAAAAATAGCTGGACATTGAGATGGGTGCCTGTAGTCCCAGCTACTTGGGAGCTGAGACAAGAGAATTGCTTAAGCCTAAGAGTCAAGAGTTCAAGGTTGCTGTGAGCTGTGACCCCACAGTACTCTACCTAGGGCAACATAGTTATACTCTGTCTCAAAAAAAAAAAAAAAAAAAAAAGCGGTCATTTAATTTAGATCCAGGAATTACATTGTTTTTAAATGTTAATAATTTACTCTTCTTTTGGTTTAGCATTATCTATAACATATTCTTTTTTCTTTTTATTTTTTGTAGGTTCATGCAATTCAGTGTGATGTGAGGGATCCTGATGTGGTTAAAAATACTGTGTCAGAACTGATCAAAATCGCAGGACATCCTGATGTAAGTGTAATTGGTGATGAGACCAAAGTCTGAGGTATTTGATGTCGATAACAACCACCAAAATGTATAATGGAATACCTATGTGAGCAAGTCCTGTGCTGGGAAGCACCTGTATTCTATCCCTAGAAAGATGCCAGCTCTGCTTAAAATAGGGAACAGATTAGGAGGACTTCTGCACTGCCTCCTTTCAGGAATACTTAAAACATACCTTTATGATTGATGATAGAACAAACTTGATTTTAATTTATTTAATAAGATTTTGAAATAACAAGAGCAGTTATCCAGGAGTATAGTATCTAGTTTAAATGATTCACGTTCTTTGTTTTTTGTAATAATTTTTAATGCTGTCTCTCAGTAGAGAAGAACAATACAAATAAGAAAACCTATAGGCTGGCCTTGGTGGCTCATGCCTATAATCTTAGCACTCTAGGTGGCTGAGGCGGGTAGATTGGTTGACCTTATGAGTTTGAGACCAGCCTGAGCAAGAGTGAGACTTCATCTATACTAAAAATAGAAAAAACTAGCTGGGCATTGTGGTGGGCACCTGTAGTCCCAGCTACTTGGCATGTTGAGGCAAGGGGATCTCCAGAGTCCAAGAGTTTGAGGTTACTGTGAACTATGATGATACCACCACACTCTACCCAGGGTGGCAGAGTGAAACTCTATCTCAAAATAAATAAATAAATAAGAAATAAAATAAGAAAAACACTACAGCAATTCTAAATGTCTCTTTGTAAGACCTGAGATATGCATAGGTATTTTGTCGTTGTTTGGATCATTTATTAAAGTGAAAACATTTCTTCCAATAATCTGAAAGAGAGCATTTTTCTATGTGAAAGTCATTTTCAGACACACCAATAATATTGAATCTGCTGTAGAACTAAGCAGAATCTTTATTGATAATAAAGGAATGGGTTACCAGCCAAGAATTCACTGGGTAAATTAAACTAAAATGACACCAGAACTTAAAAGGCATTTCTTGAGATGCCTTGAAATAGTCACATGGTAAATATAATTAATGTGTATTCATTTTTGGTTTTGTTTTTCTTTTTTTGAGATAAGGTCTCTCACTGAGACTGGAGTGATGTCATCATAGCTCACTGCACCCCCAACTCCTGAGGTTTCTGCCTCAGCCTCCCTAGTAGCTGACATAACAGGTGCATTCCACCATGCCCAGCTAATTTTTAAAAATTTTTTTTGTAGAGGATCTGCTATTGCCCAGTTTGCTTTTGAACTCCTGGCATCAAGGAATCCTCCTGTATGTTATTCCCAAAGTATTAGGATTTACAGGTGTGAGCTGTATTAATTTCTTAATAATAGGAGTCTACCCTAATTTCAACACAGGGGTAAAGATCCTGAAATTGCTTAATAACAAAGATTTTCACAGACACAAAAAACCCGATTTCATGGTTTTGTTTTGTAGCTAACTCTGAACCTTAGCTTTATTGTGTTATTTGGACAAATAAATCTCAGAAATGAAAGCTCTGGAAAGAAAATGTTTTTCTTCATCTAAAAGCTTTTATATCTTGCCTTATTCATTTAATAGATTGTGATAAACAATGCAGCAGGGAATTTTATTTCTCCCACTGAAAGACTCTCTCCTAATGCTTGGAAGACCATTACTGACATAGTTCTAAATGGTACAGCCTTTGTAACACTAGAAATTGGAAAACAACTTATTAAAGCACAGAAAGGTAAGTTTGCTTATTCTTTATGTATTTATTGGGTCCATATTGTATGCAAGGTTCTGTGCTAAGTTCTGGGATACACTAAAAAGTCTATGAGACTGTCTATTCTTGTACAACTCACAGTGAAATGGAGAAGAAAGATAATTAAATAATTACCATACGTTATTATTTGAGCAATAGTAAGTATATGTTTCAAGCGCATTGGAAGTCCAGAGAAAGGATCTAACTCTCTAGGATCAAGAATCAGATGCAATTTGAGCTGAATTTTCAAAGATCTCGATGTGGAGAAAGGTTAGGGAAAGGAAATGTGAATCTCCATGGATAGAGGCTGCCCGAGGGAAGGGAAAAGCAGGGGTGTTTAGGGAATAATGAGAAATTGGATGTGCCTGGAGATGGAGAGAGGGGGGTTAGGAAATGATTTTGGGAAGGTGGGTTGGGGTGTAGTTGGGAAAGTTCTCAGTGCCAAAATAGGGAGTTTGCTATTTATTTTATGGGTTTCCATTGAAAGTATCTCATGAAGAATTTGACTTCATTGGAAAGGTTATTGGCAACAATGTGAGGGAAAAGTATGAGGATACCCACTGAGGAGTGTTTCATTTTTCTTTTGGCGTGCAAATAGATAGCATGGGACATAAAGTAGGAGACTTTTAAAAGACAAAGATCAACAGGCCTAGATAGAAAGTTTTTAGCTGGGGTGAGTAGTTGGATGGTGATAACACCAGTGAGGTTGAGAACACTGGAGGGAGAATACATTTAGAGAGGACACATGAATAGAAAACATGTGTCATATGTATATGTGTGTATATACAAATATGTCTGGAACCAGCATACATTTATTCCTTAAATACTGATGACATTTGTGTACCCGGCTTTATGCTGCATGCCCAAAGCAGAGAGCCAGACCCAGCTCTGTCCCTGAAAGAATTGTGGTTGGAACTTGAAAGAATGGGGCATTTTCTCAGAGAGGATGGAGAATATTCTGAGCAAGGACAAGGAGGAAGAGCTGGTGTGCTTCTCAGAGGATGTCTTCAAGGCTCAAGAGGAGGAAGGCTGGCATAGAGCTGGCCAGGCTCCTTCTGCTTCAGAAGCCTTTACCTTACGAGGTTCAACTTCTTGCTCTTGTTCAATTTCTTGTTCAATTTCAGCTTGGATAATCCTAAAATCAATTTGAGAGAGGAAGTAAAAACTGTCAAGGGGGTGCTGGGGAGGCACTAGCCTTTTTCTGTGCATGTGCTAATAGCTTTCATGCTTTAATTATTATTATTATATCATAGCTGTGTACATTAATGCAATCATGGGGTACAATGTGCTGATCTTATACACAATTTGAAATGTTTTCATCAAACCGGTCAACCCCAATCATCAGTAATTTTCACTCTGGCAGAGTAGATATGATTTATATTTAGTATTTGGGTGATGAGATTTTGGTTTTATTTGTTTTTCTTCAGGAGGGATGAATAAGAGTGGGAAGGGAGGTAGGAATGAGTGGGTGGAGTCCTCTGCCTTCCCTTCTCTGACCAAGGAACCTGAATCTGCTTTCCCTTACTTCTCTGCCTCTGTCTGATTTTCTTTCTCCTCACCTCTGGCTCGTATCTTGATTTCTTTACCTCTCTGCCACTGTCAGCATTTCATTTTTTTCCTGTTTTTCTCTTCTTCTCTGTCTCTTTTCTCACTTTTTCCTTGCCTCGTTGTCTCTTTCATTTCCTCCTTTGTCCATCTCTGTGACCCTTGATTTCTGTCTGGCTCTCTCTTTTCTCATTATTGTCTTTCATTTCAACGTAGACGTTGATCTATTTTTGTTCATCTCATTGGATTAAAATTCTATGGGCTTTATTAAAAATATATTAGGTAGGACATTTTAAAAGATGGAAACCAGTTTTTATTCTACCGAGATTCTTCCTGTCAGTTATTGATGTGGTACCTAACCTGACAGAATTTGGAGAACGTGGACCACTGGGCAGAGGAGAGTGCAGTGTACAGGATCCATTCTGGTCTTGGATCCAGAGGGTAAGGACCTCAAATGTGTCAAAGTGGGTAGACTTGGAGGTCAGTTCACAGGGGAGTAATCTGTGATCAGAAGTGTGTTAGGGGTCTGGCATCTAGGGAGTCAGCCAAGGTAGGATATCTGGGAAGTCAAATAGAGAAGATGAGGGTACAGCAGCTAGAAGATGGACGCTCACTTGCCATGAGGAGGAATTACTGACAGAGGACACTGGGCATAGACAGCAGGCGACTGAGGGTCAAAAGCACAGTGGCTTTAAAGACTTTACCCCAGGGAGCTCTTATAGCTACAGAGGTCAGTAAATACATGGCTTATCCATACTGGGAAGGGTATTGGAAATACCATACTAAAGTTCATCCATCACTAGTATATTGTATATAAAAAAGAAAAAATTAGTGATATGTGAAAGAGTACTTCATTTTACGAAAGAACTTGCAATCAGAAAAGACTAAGTGGGACTAATGGGGGGTTGAAAGAGTCTTTTCATAAAGGGTATGGATAGGATAAATGTTGAATTTTTTTATGAAATCCTAGATCACTAGAAAAAGAGGGGTACCTCTTAAAACTCATAAGAGGTGATTTTAGGATGTATAATAAGGATTATTTTGTTGAAGTGGTGTTAATTATTGTCATAGTTTGGAGTGTTCTAACAAATTACCACCAACTAGTGGTTGTTTCTCATGATTCTGAGGTGGGAAGTGTGAGATCAGGGTGTCCACATGGTCAGGTTCTTGGTGAGGGCTCTCTTGCTCGTTGTGTCCTTTTGTGGTCTTTCCTTCCTTGGTTTGTATACACAGAGAAATCTGCCATCTCTACCTCTTTTTTTTTTGAGACAGAGTCTCACTTTCTTTTTTTTTAAATGTATTTTATATTTTTAACAAATTTATTTTTTTCTTTATTAAATCATAACTGTGTACATTGATGCATTTATGGGGTACAGTGTACTGATTTGATATACAGTGTGAAATACTTATATCAAACTGATTAACACATCTATCACCTTGTTTACTTATGTGTTGTGGTAAAATAATTATACTCTTTTCTTAATAATTTTGAAATGTACCATTGTATTAGGCACATTAGGTGAGTCCCCCCCCAAAACCCTCTCTCCCAGCTTCCTCCTCTCCTGTACTTTCCCTCCTACTTTCTGGACTATAGTTATGTCTTACTATTGATAGGAATGTGTAGGTGATTATATATTGATTTCATAGTAGTATTGAGTACATTGGATGCTTTTTTTTCCCATTCTTGAGATACTTTACTAAGAAGAATATATTCCAACTCCATCAGGGTAAACATAAAAGATGTGAAGTCTCTGCCTTCTTTTATGGCTGCATAGTATTTCATGGTATGCATATACCACAATTTGTTAATACATTCATGGGTTGATGGGCATTTGGTCTGTTTCCATGTCTTGGCAATTATGAATTGGGCTGCAATAAATATTCTGGTGCAAATGTCTTTGTTGTAAAATGATTTTTGATCATCTGAGCGTATACCTAGTAGAGGAATTACAGGATTGAACAGTAGGTCTACTTTTAGTTCCTTGAGTATTCTCCAAACTTCTTTCTGAAAAGGCCATATTAGTTTGCATTCCCACCAGCAGTGTAGAAGAGTTCCCTTCTCTCCTCATCCATGCCAACTGGAATCAGATGATATCTCAAAGTGGCTTTGATTTGCATTTCTCTGGTGATTAAATATGATGAGCATTTTTTTCATGTGTTTGTAGGCCATGTGCCTGTTTTCTTCAGTGAAGTTTCTGTTCAAGTCTCTTGCCCACTTAGAAATGGGGTGATTTGTTCTTATTGATTAGTTTGAGTTCTCTGTGGATTCCAGTTATTAGATCTTTGTTGGAAGAATAACCTGCAAATATCTTCTTCCCTTCTGAAGGTTGCTATTTGCTTTACTTACTGTGCTCTTGGCTGTGCAGAAAATTTTTAGTTTAATCAGATCCCAGTAATATATTTTTGGTATTGCTTCAATTGCCTGGGGAGTCCTCCTCACAAAAAATTCTCCCAATCCTATTTCTTCAAGTGTTTTTCCTGCATTCTCTTCTAGTATTTTTATAGTTTCATAATCAATATCATATTGAATGGAGTAAAATTCCACTCAGATCAGGAACGAGGCAAGGATGCCCACTGTCTCCACTGCTATTCAACATAGTAATGGAAATCTTAGTCATCACAATCAGGCAAGAGAAGGCGATCAGGGTATACAAATGGAGTCAGAGGAGATCAAGGTCTCACTCTTCGCAGATGATATGATCCTATACTTGGAAAATCCCGGGACCTCAACTAAAAAATTCTTAGAAGTGATCAAAGAATATAGCAGCATCTCAGGATAGAAAATCAATATTTACGAATTAGAAGCTTTTATATATGCCAACAATAGTCAAGCAGTAAATACAGCCAAGAACTCCATTCCTTGTACAATAGTCCCAAAGAAGATGAAATATCTGGGAATTTACCTAACCAAGGATATTAAAGATTTCTGTAAAAAGGATTATGAAACTCTGAGAAAAGAAATAGTTGAAGATGTTAACAAACAGAAAAACATACCATGCTCATGGCTGGGAAAAATCAACATTTTTAAAATGTCTGTACTACCCAAAGTAATCTACAGATTTAATGCAATCCCTATTAAAGTACCACTGTCATACTTTCAAGAGCTTGAAGAAATAGTGGAAATTTGTTTTATATGGAATCAAAAAAAGCTTCGAATAGCCAATACATTGCTCAGAAATAAAAACAAATCAGGAGGTATCATATTACCAGATTTCAGGCTATACTATAAATCTATAAATAGTGATCAAAACAGCAGGGAACTGGCACAAAAACAGAGAGGTAGATTTATGGAACAGAATAGACAACCAAGAAATGAACCCTGCCACTTATTGTCATTTGATCTTTGATAAGCCTATCAAAAACATTCAATGGGGGAGAAATTCCCTGTTTAACAAATGGTGCTGGGTGAACTGGTTGGCAACCTGTAGAAGACTGAAACTAGACCCTCACTTTTCACCATTAACAAAAATTGATTCTCACTGGATAAAAGATTTAAACTTCAGGCATGAAAGTATAAGAAAATAGAAGAGAGTGCAAGAAAAATGCTTAAAGAAATCATCCTGGGTGAATATTTTATGAGGAAGACCCCCTGGGGATTGAAGAAACACCAAAAATATATTACTAGGATCCAATGAAACTAAAAACTTCCACACATCCAAGAGCACTGTAGGTAAAGCAAACAGACAGCCATCAGAATGGGAGATTTTTACAGCTTATGTTTCTGACAAAGGTGTGATAACTAGAATCTAAAGAGAACACAAGCTAATCAATAATAAAAGAATAAATAAGCCCATTTCTATGTAGGCAATAGACTTGAACAGAAACTTCTCTGAAGAAGACAGGCACATGGCATACAAACACATGAAAAAATGGTCATCATCTTTAATCATCAGAGAAATGCAATTCAAAACCACTTTGAGATATCATCTAACTCCAGTAAGATTAGCCCACATCACAAAATACCAAAAGTAAAGATGCTGGCGTTGATGCAGAGAGAAGGGAACACTCCTCCACTGCTGGTGGGCATGCATGCTATAGGGCCTATTTGAGAAAGGAGTTTGGAAATTACTCAAGGAAGTAAAAGTAGGCCTACTGTTCAATCTTGAAATTCCTCTACTAGGTATATATCCAGATGATCAAAAATCATTTTACAACAAAGGCATTTGTGCCAGAATGTTTATTGGAGCCCAATTCATAATTGCCAAGTCATGGAAGCAGCCCAAGTGCCCATCAACCCATGAATGGATTAACAAATTGTGGTATATGAATACCATGGAATACTATGCAGCCACAAAACGATGGAGACTTCACATCCTTTATATTTACCTGGAACATATTCTTCTTGGTAAAGTATCTCAAGAATGGAAGAAAAAGTATCTAATGTACTCAATACTACTATTAAATCATTACATAATCATCTACACATTCTAATGAATGGTAAAACGTAACTATAATCCAGAAAGAAGGAGAGAAGAGGAGAGGGGGCCGGAGGAGAGAGGCTAGCAGCAGGGAGGGTATTTGGTGGGAGCTCACCCAATGTGCATAATGCAATGGTACATTTCAAAACTATTAAGAATAGAATATAAATGTCCTACCACAACAAATAAGTAAGTGAGTTGATTGTTGTGTTAATAAATTCAATGTAGGCATTTCACATTTTATATGAAATCAGTACATTGTACCCCATAAATGCATCATGTACACAGTTATGATTTAATAAAGAAAAAAAAGAAAAGTTTTACCATAATAATAATAAGCAAACATTCAGCTAGGTGGTGAAGAAGTGTGCAGATAAGTTGCCAAACAATAAGTGCTCAAGGTGAGGGAGTTGGGGGTCACAACCATAGGTTTGTTTATCAGGAAAAAGGAAAGAACTAGTTAGTCATCAAATTGGTTAAATTGAGGTTGGTCAAAGAGTTTCTGCAGATACACCTGAATATACCAAATATGGTTCTCTTATCTGTTGAATTGCCCTTTCACCTTTTCTGGTATTTGGAGATTCCTAATTAGTTGAATTTGGAGAGACTTGTTTTCCAGACAAGACTTTGTGCTTCAGTGAGGAAATGGCAAGGAATAATTTGCATCTTTCTATGAAAATGTAATTAAACAAATTGACATTTATCTAGAAATAATCTTGCAAGCATCTCTATCTATGAGTTCATGTAATGAAAATAATTGATCTTTCTATTAATAGGCAAATATCAGTGGAAGCTACAAGGAGAGATAATCTGCCAAACTAGACAGAATCTAGAAGAGAAAGGTTTATCAA